>JAVYIG010015402.1:0-36137 GCA_035222895.1 Strongylocentrotus droebachiensis
TCTCTCTCTCTCTCTCCCTCCCTCTCTCTCTCTCTCTCTCTCTCTCCCTCCTTCTCCCTCTTTTATTCGACCTTTTTCATTGTTTTGTTTGAATGGTCATCTTTGATTCAGCGAAGCTTCCATGCATGTTGTTGCCACCCCACCCCCACACTCACATACACACAGACACACCAGCTCCTCTCCCCTCCCTTCCTTTCTTTCTCTCTCTCTGTCTCTCTCCTTCTCCCTCCATCGCTTCACCTCTTTCTCTTCCTCTCTCTTTAAATAACTCTCCTTTTTTCCTACTGTTCTGTCATAGTTCCTCCCACTTTCTGATTAATTCATTTGTTCCTTGTCATTACTTTGCCTCTGAGAATTACCATTACCATCAACCTTGTGTAAAGTGACAATCAACGAATGCATTATTTCCTAACACATCATTATTCAACTGTTATTACCGTCAGCCACTACCGTGTTTCTGTTTGCCTTGAGAATTACTCATTATGTGATTAAAGGTACTATGTCCCATTTGCAGGCCAAAAAAATGAAAAGTTAAATTCCAACTGCATTTGAAAGATAATACTTATTTAGAACTTCCCTAAAAAGGGTGGGGCTTGAAAATGTCTTCAAGTGGGAAAATAATGACTATTAGTTGTCAAATCGACTTTAGGGCTATAGAGCCCAAAAGTAATAGTCTTGATTTTCAGACAATTGTACCGAATGGTGATACGTTTTATGCTATGCAAAGATTCAATCAGTTTAATCTTGGCCATCACAAGAAGTGGGTTATTGATGTAGACAAATGCTCATGTACCCTTTACAACTCTTTTCATGTATGTTATTACCAAAGAAGAAAAAAGCCAGTCAGTCACTCAATAGTGTCTGACAGTGAAGTCTAGCAAGTAAACGGGTTTCCTTGCATAATTTGAATATGAGGACACTGCTAATGTTTAAATTTCACAGATAGGACATACATGACATATTCATAATTCCTGCAAAGTTCTACAGAATTTGAGGTTGGCTGCAAAAGGGACATAGTACCTTTAAAGGACTAATGGAATGGTGTAATTCCCTTTTCCCGGTCATACATTAATATGAAATAACATTATGCTCAATAAACGTTAATCTCATAACCCATGATCCATCATCATCAACTGTTAACTAATTCAAAACCTGTCTTCAGACACATTTATTAAAAATTGATTTCGATGATTGACTAACTCTGTTCACATTGATGTGTTTTTCATTTGTATTGCAATTTGTAGGGTTATTTGCACTTTTTGTTTTGTTTAATATGTAATTGTTTATCAGTCTATATTGTGTGTTATAGCGCTTAGAGACTTCGGTGGAAAGCTCTTTATAAGTAACGTTTTATATCATCATTATTATCATATTCATCAGTTTTTACACCGGGACCACTGAATATAAAAAGGCCAGACTTTTGGGGGTGATGCGGTCAATACTGATATCTGATTGATTGTCGCCCCGATGTATTAAAGATTAATTAAATTATACTCATAATGAGAGAGGAGATGGTGCACATCGGCGTGACGAGGGTGATTTCGAGTCAAGGCCACTCATTTGCTACCGAGAGCGTAGTTCATCCAGCAGACTAGCGCAACGTACATTGCACCGCAAATCAAGAGGGATGACTGCGAGTAGACTGAGAAAGAAATTGTTTAAATCATGGGCCCCATGCATCTGTCTGACTAAAAATGATTGATCACAGCGAAGCTCTCTTCTACCATCGATCAGCTTCATCCACAAAGAAATAAACAACCAGAACAAGTTTATAAGACTGTAAAATGTTAATGATAGTAAGTAATTCAGTAGACACGTCGATTAACATATAATTCAAATTGTATGCATAGTTTTAAAAAAAAGTTGTTTTATGCCGACCTTAAACATTGCCCGATGTTTACCCGACATAGCAACATTTAATGCATGTAGACTGGATTCCAAGCAGTGTGTGTACTTCATTCATTAATAACAGGTTTCGTCACTAAGTCCCTTCATCCACGTATTTGTTAAACCGGTTATTACGCTAATTGATTTTTTGTCCCAGGGTGCATAATTACTTTAAAGATTTAATTATAAAAGAAATCTGAAGCTAAGGTTTTAATATTCGTGACGTTTTGTTCTTCATTTTAATAATATGGAAAAGTAATTACGAAACGCTTGAATAGAGATACAACTCGGCAGAAAATTAAGTTTCATACACCAACACATAATTTATTATATGTAATGCCATCGTCTTACGCCATATCTTTATGGACATTTAAGGTTCAACATGATTTGAAAACTAATATTATTAATAATAATGATAATTATAATAACTACTTACAAAGTGCACTTATCTAATAACTAACTCAAGGCGCTGTACACAACAAAATACACAAATTTCTCTCCAGAATGTTAACAACATTATATCATTAGTAACTCGGAGTAAATCAAACCTTCTAAACATGTTTCTGAAAGGTTTATAGGCATTGGGGTACTTACCCGTTGAAGATAATGAAACAGATACAGCTTCTAGCAACACTCAGCGCTGTGAGAAGATGGGCAGGGCAGCTGGTGTAAAATCATGAAACCTCTGGCAAAACAAATCATGAGATATATCCAATCATATGTCTCCTTAAGAGTACTTGGGTGATTGGGTGTTGGAATGAATAGGGTAAAAGATCAACAGTTTCTATTGCTAGTTCCGGTTTCCCCGAAGGAAATGGATGATATCTCAAGTATCCACGTCTTAAAGAGTGCAGTGTTACATCATACAGTTCTCGATGTAGCAGACAATAAGAATAAACTATTAACAATAGCAACACGTGCGTATTAAGTTGTGTAATTCACAGGCGTAGTTTACCTCCAAGGAATTACTCCTGGTAAAGTTTCTCCTATGAGCACTGGGTACTAACAGATCCAGACAATGTAAAATGACACCAATTTAGTAGCAATTTCTCGTGGCTATGTCCCGTTGCTTCCCGCCAAGTGGTTTGCGCGCCTTTTTCGATGTATTGTGTGGAGCGCGAGGGAGGGAGTGTGAGTGGCGTTCACTTCGGCAAATATGCTGCACACTCTCCGGACGCTGCGCCACATACGCCCCTGCGTTTAAGCATAAAGCGAATCAATTAAACTTATTTGCCATGGGCTATGGAACACTCAGCAGAACTTGTCTACCTTGCCAAGTTCAACACAACCACGCAACACCGTTTCCCGTCACTACCGTGGAAGGTTTACCTGGGCGAACGTGAGGTGGAAATCTAAATGTATCTACCATGACAATTGACTTTTCGTCCGGCTACTTTATAGCGAAGACTATCAGGCCTCGAGTCTTGCAGGAATATCGAGAAGCCAGTGTTTGCAAATTTCGATTTTAATTTTTGATATAAGGACCGGCTACTCTAGTGTGCCTAAAGTAATGATCTGAGCATGCGCTCTAGATGTTATGGTATGTTTGACCAGGTTTAAATCCCAGACAGATGTTTACCACCGTCTCGTTGTTACGGTGTATTATTATTTTTCGTTTACTTTTATTTAGCCATGCTTTATTGTTATATCAGATTACCATGACAGATTAAACAAGTGAGGAATACAAAATACCAATAAAACCTGTATGCGTCTTCTTAATGAGATGATGGTGGGTAATACTAATTAAATCTTAATGAGTGAGTAATTTTTGTCCATATTTGTTATTATGTTACTTAATGTTTTGAACTATTACCATTGCATTATCATTATTACCATCATTTTTCTTCTTATTAGTATTATCAATATAATTACCATTATCATTATTATTATGAATATTTTAATTACTATTATTATTATCATCATTTCTATAGTTATCATTATGTCTTGTCAATGACAGTAGTCCGGCGACGTATCAAGTTGACCACCTGTTACAATACGTAATACAATTGCAACATAAAAGTTGCTACGTGAGACATACTGTAACATCACCAGGAAGACAAACGCAATGATGATGTATTGTACTTGTATGAAAGCATGCAATACTATTATGAGCGTATACTGAGCTTGTGGAAATTACGTACCATCGTCTATTGTAGAATATTAGTTTAGCCGACTGTTTAGTCTGACATAGATATAGCAACTATATGTTGCTATTGTTTGTTGTATTGTAACAGGTGGTTAACTTTGTCAAAGTTACATACCACTTTCTCAAGTTAACTCATTGATGACTGACAGATGATGTCACAAGGGGAAGAAAAAACAACATAAATTATTAAAAAATATATGAAACTCATTCAGAAGTTTACATATCAAAATATGAGATGTATGCAGGACTACACACCAACAGGAATAAACTTGCATTTAGATGGCTGGGGCCCTTTAAACTAAGACGTCACTCTTCCTGCCCCCATCTACCTCATGTTGCTGACTCCTTCTTCAACCCCTCAACCCCTCTCTCTCTCTCTCTCTCTTTCTCATACACACACGTGTGCGCGCACACACTCACTCTTTTTCCCTTCCCATTTTCTTCTCTGTATGTCGTCTATTGAATAAACAATTGTTCTCTGCTAATATAATTCCACGTCTATTCACAGAGAGCATTTAAAAGCTTGCCTTTGCTTGGAGTAGCAATGCACCATTTTGAGGTTTTATCATGGTATAATGGTTCATTCACTTGAATCTTAATCCAAGGGTTTAGGGTTCGAATCCCAGCAAGGCACTTAGAACGTCCTTTCGCAAGAAATGTATCTACATTTGCCACTCTTCACCCATGTTTACATTGGTACCTGGCATTTGCTAGGGAAATAGTATGTGCATGGCCTGCAGGAAGAGCAGTATTAAATACTGATGTGGCTACCATCGGTATTAAAACGCTACTATTATTACTATCGATATTATTATCATCATTGTTATTTCTACTATTGATAGACGTATTATGTTTATTGGTATTTTGGTTGTTATTTTTAATTTTATCGTCATTATTTGTTATCATCAATATCATTATAATCCTTATTATCTAAATATACGGGGTTCCTCTTGCACACCAAAAACATAAATAATATATGAGTAACTTTGCTGAATAGAATGTAAGAAAGAAATTAACATTGAAGAAAAAAAAATCCTTCAGAATAAGTTCTGAAAAGCAGATTTCTGTAGATTGATACCAACAAAGAACATTGTTTTGTATACATCTGGCCTATATAATTAAACCTACTCAAGCTCAAAATGATGTAATCTACGTCCAATCAATTTCAAGGAGATGCAATAGGACCTGGCATTGTTGATACACACTCATTTCTTTAAAGGTAGGCGTTACTACTGCAGCTAGAAGGGATTAGACCACACAGCGAGCCATCGAGGTCACTGTGACAGGTGGCTATCTTATTAACTCAGCTCTCATTTAACATAAAAAAAAGAGGATCATGGGGGACCAACAGGCACCGATTTGGGAAGTTTTCTATATAGAGGGAGCAAGTAGCTACAAGTAGGACAGTGTGCCTTTAAAACGCTAAGTAAAGTTGCTATGATACTGACCAAATGATCTTCCTTACATGGCTAATTATAATAATCTAGCATTTAATCATTATCAATCATGAATATCTATACCTTAATAACTACCATAATATTGATGTACTCGATTTGGTAAATATATTTGTTCTGTCCGAACTAATTTTGACGGTGAACGTATGTCGTTCTTTAAACGCCAGTGAAAAAGAAGAGTATGTTAAAGAATCAGTTCTTGATACTGATTACGGGTTTCCTTTATTAACTTCCCTGTATAGTAGTTTTAGATTTATCTTTAATTCTGTCATGTGAACATTTGTTTTTCTTTCTACTTGGACACAATTTTATTGTCACAAAACATCTGAGCTAAGTCGCCAAAAGCTTCATGCTTATCAACTTTCCCAATCATACAACCACAACGGAGGCAATCTTTTATTTATATATATATTTTTGGAAAGTAAAATATTATTGCATTGAAATACCGAAGAAACGTCAAAATCATCCAAGTAGCAACTACGATAAAGAGGAGCGCAACATGTTGGTGTTAGCTAATAGATGATTTTCCTGTCTCTTTTCATCACCACATGAACACGAACGAGTTGTAAATCTTACTCAGCTTTTAGTATTTGATATAAAGGCCACTTAAAAGAATATTTTTAAATATATTTGATGTAATGAAATACATGTTATAAGTGGTAAAAGAAAATGCCCATACGTTATTTCAAATTCCCATACCTCCGTCCCCCTGTATATAGTTAATAGACGTGTCGTGGTAAAGGAGATACGTCAACATATTGTAGATCACAATATTCGCGGTTCGAGTGCCGCCGCGACGAAAATGTCTTTTGGCAAGACATTAATCTATTTTGTCACTCTCCACCCTGGTGTAAATGGGTACCTGGCTATAACTAGGGTAATAATTATTAGGGCCCTAATGACGAACAGCTGGTCATCATGGGGCTTCATATGGGTATACAAATTAATTAATATTAATGTGATTAAAGTAGCATTCATTATTTAAAGTTTGTGTCATTTTCTGACTATTTCTGGTTCACGATGCACTATTAAAATGTTTACAGCATCATCTAAATCTATACAGCAATGACAATCACACCCCTGACAACTCCCCCCACTAGATAACTATGACTAGCGGAATTCATTTATTAATTTCTTCAGATGGGGGTGACTGTGTTCAAATCTATTGATAGAGGTAATAACCCACAAATAAATAACACTGGGTAAATAAAGCCCAATCAATAGAAGTAGCAGCAGCAGGGGTAGTAGTACACATAATAGTTAAAAGTAATACTAATAATAGTAGTAGTAGTAGTAGTAGTAGTAGTAGTAGTAGTAGTAGTATTGGTATCAGTAGTACTGGTATCAGTATTAGTATTACTGATTGTATTTTGTATCCTTATTAATACTGTCAATTATCATAACTGTTATTATTAGTAGTATTATTATCATCATCATTATTTTCTATTACAATAATTTGAGTAGTAGTAGTATAAGTTATAGTACTATAAGTTATAGTAGTAGTAGTATTTGTATTACTAATTATTATTGTTCTTACAATCATTAATTTTATCATCGAGATTCTGACGGCACAGGATTATTGTGTAAGCATATTGGGTGTTGGATAAAATTTGTCCACAAGCCTGCCGAAATGTTTTTCAAATGAGCAAAAAGAAAAAGTCCTCATATCCCAAGAAGCTAGAAACTGCCTTTAAAATGTAACATTTTCATGAGAGAAACATCCTCATGGAGATATAGCGTCATGATGTGTACAGCCCCTCTCATCCCTCACACGACTCTCCTCAACAGAGTCTGCCATTTATTTCCACCGTGATTACCAAAGTAATCTGTATCACATCCCTCTTGCATCATTTATACCGGATTGTAAATTCAAACACGCACTCTCACTCACCCGAGCGCTAACCCACACTGTCCGCACGTACCACCAACTTGTTTTCCACTTTTTTGTTCATGCTTCATTTTTTTCTTCAAAATGAGAATTACGACTAATGGGCCGATGTTGTTCCGATCGACTTTGATTTATGACAAGTTATGGGGCACGTATAACGTCCCGGACACATTCATTATTATTTTGCTCAACATGAATGGGTTTTATTATAAACCCTGACGTCTCCGGACTCCGTGGAATCAATTAAGTGACAAAAAGAAGCAAAAGACACATATATCGTGCTGTTCATTATCCCACTACACGATATCCTCTAAGAAAAAAGGCGGAGCGAGCATTTTGCTATGTAACTCAGATCATTGGACAGTTGATACGTTTAATATGTTCTTAATTATCACAATCAACAATAAAAAACATTCATGATGGCCCATTAATGTCTGTTTTTGATAATGATTATTACATATAAATAGTAATAAGACTGTGAGCTTTAAACCGTTCGAAAAGTAACACAAATTGATATGTTCGGTACAATGTAATTTGCTTAACATATATTTTTTAAATGTGGTCAAGAAATGAGTACGAAATTGGCGAAGGTATATTGAACAGGATGTTCAAAGTTATCAATTTCAATTAATCGCTTCTCTCTCCTTATGTAACAAACTCTTTTTACAGGGTTGGTTTGCTGTTGTTTCCTTTTTACAACTGTACAGTAGGGAGCAAAGTCAACGATTCAATCCTGCAAAAAATCTGTCTGGTGCCAATAATTATACTTTAACACAGACTCAACGCCCTTCTAGCTCGAAATAGACTTCTATAAATTAATACTAATAAAATAAAATAATGTGATTCTGTACAAACACGAAACTACAAATTACAATTATCATATAGATATTTTGGAATCTATTGCGTATTAAAAAAGTAGGTCTTTGAAAGTCTAGTCTATAAAGTATTGAGTGTTGGGGAATCACAGATAGGCAAGTTATAACAAAAACTAGGAAATCTCCCTACACACACGCACTCACACACACATCCACTCACACCTCCCCACCCTCATCCCCACTTACCCACTCAGACTCGCACACATTTCAATGGCCACGAAGTGATCTCCTTAAAACGTCACTGTAGAACGTATTATGACAGTCTAAGTGCTTTACGTTAAGCACATTATCAGTAGCGACAGTGTATTAAGGCGAAGAATGTATCGAGGCTATGAAGTATTTTCCAATACCTCTCGCAACTTTACTGATAGAGAGCGGTAGTTCTTGATCACAGGAATAATCCTCCGCCCCCTCCACTTATCAGAAAATTCACTCTGTAAAGGAGTATGACCTTCCGTATCTATAGTACTATTTAACATCACCGGTATATTGTCTGGACGAAGTGTTATCTAAATGTAAAGATTGTTGTATTTCATGTTTCAATCTTATATTTATAATTTTCCCTTACTGCATTATGTCACCTATATGAACGGTATGTTACAACTTTTGTATCTCTGTTTAGGATTCGTCTGAACCTTCTTTTCTCTTTAAAAACGTGTCATTTCCTATCATCATCGTAGTATTACTGCTACTACTACTACTACTACTACTACCACTACTACCACTACTACTACTACTACTACTACTACTACAACTACTTCTTATTTAGCACTATTAATAATAATAATAATAATAATAACAATAATGATACTAAGAAGAAGAAGAAGAAGAAGAAGACGAATAATGACAACACTGAAGAAAATAATGATAATGACAATATTAATAATTATTATAATAATGAAAATAATAATTATGTTTACCCAGGGAAGCCTCATCAGCTTCTGTGCTATTATTCCTAATGGCTCTGCATTTATTATGACCACTATGATTGCCAGGTCCTCCTTTACACCTGGGTGGAGAGTGGCGAATGTGGATTAATATATCTGGCCAACTGACGTCAGTGCCGGGTTGAGATTCGAAACTTAAAACCTTGGATTGAGAATCAAGTGCATGAACCACTTGACCACGATAAACTCATACAAGTCCTGTCCACTTGTAAACGATATCCACGATACACTAGATTTACATCGTCTGACGAAAGCAGATAATGATTATAAACACTGTAGCAGAAACAAAAGCTACTTAAAAAAACACCCTTTCCTGTTTAATGTACACTGTAAAAAAATAATAGTCGAAATAACTCAATAAAATTGAGGAAAAGAATTGCCTTATTTTTATTAAGTAAATATTACCTACGGCATCCTAAGTAGAATTTACTTATTTTGCTGAATAAATTTTTACTCAGTTAAATCGAGTTACATTAACGTAAATAATTTAAGTATTGTAATCATTTTAGATAATTAAAAAAAAGCTATGATAGGATTACATATTGCACGATTTGGTACCCATCTAATCTAACAAGTAACATCCACTAATCATTCACTACTTCTATTTAAGATTAATCTCTAATCACTAACACTACTTCTATTTAAGATTTAACCGTATATATATATCTACCACCATCACAATCTATTACCTACGCTTCAATTCGACACATATTGAAAGGCTCCAAATTTTATATATACTTGATCGTAGCATCTTAAAAGGAAAATTGGTTGACAATTTCCTGAAATATCAAGTTTTGATTTGTTTTGAACTGGGTAACAATTAAAAATTGTCTTGTCTTTGCTTAGCCATGTTAAATGAATTAGTAAATGTTTTAAAGTCCTTAAATTTTCATTCAACCACAAAAAAGAATTGTTTTATTTAAAAAAGAGTTTAATTTGGTCTTAATGAATATTCATAAATTATGTAAATATTTCTATTACGCACTGCATCGGTCCTTACTTTAAAAAGATAAGAATAATCAACATAAATTGTTTGAGTAATACGTATAATTTCAGATTTTGAGTTAAAATTACTAAATTAATACAAGCTGAAATTACTTAAAGTTCTTAAGTATTTGATTTTACTTAAATATTCCACGTATGTTCTACTAAATTGAAAGTTTGAGTTAGCAAGACTTTAATTTAGTGCGTAAGTGGCAAAACTAATGTTTTCAAGTAAATTCTACATGGACAAAATACGTAAAAATTACCAATGAACAAATTCTTTTTTACAGTGTAATGATTGGGATTTTCCATATATTTCTGGTCAGCGTAAAACTTCTTAGCCAGAAAAACTTGTGAAAAAAGTGACACGATTAAGTAAATAACTATACGTTAGGAGATTCCACTACTGCATGTATTTTGAAAACAGTGGTAATGACTGCCTTATGAATTTACTAAAAACTTCTGTTTATGCCGGTAATTATGAAGGAGAATGAAATTATGAATAGAAGCTTTCGACATATTTCTATCCCCGTCTACATCGATTTATATTTCATAAGAAACTATTAAACACTCATTTACCGTAGCGGTTGGTGGTTTCCTTAGACAGCTTTCCAGATGGGGATTTCATTCAATTGAAAAATTACGTTTCAATATTCATGAATTTCATCACCTTGAAAATTGTTCACGTGACGAATCTATTTAATGCCTATTATCTGTTGAACCCGTGCTGTATTAGCCCATTCTAAACTCACTTGCTTTAGGGACTAGTCGCTCTTGACCTGCAGTTTGCTTTCAGGAACTTGCAGATGCCGGTTTTTCAGATTTATATTGAGATGCAATTCATATCATTGGCCTCCTCTGACATAGCAAAGCCGATGTCCATTTCAAAATCATCATAACAACAATAACAATACATACCCTCCCATGCCATAAGTATTGCAACATGATGAAATTCGTTAAATTTGTGGTTAAATTTGTGTAGATGGGAACATTGATAACGCCAAATATCGAGATATTCTGGACGCCCACTTGTTTCCATCCATTGCTAACATCTTTGGCAACGCGCAACACCCGTTCGTCTTCCAGGATGACAACGCACCGGCACACAGGGCAGCCAGGATGGACCAATGGTATGACGAAACTGGCGTCAACAGGGTGCAGTGGCCGGCGCAATCACCAGATGCTAACCCGATAGAGAATCTGTGGGATGACATCAAGAGAGCCAACACCAAAGACCGACCAACCACGAGGGAAGGTTTGGTCCGCTCTATCTTCAGGGCCTGGGGCAGCATCACCCAAGAAAGATTGCAAGGACTCTACGCGACGATGCCAAGAAGGATGCGCGCCATCATTAGAAGGCGAGGATATCCAACAAAATACTAGAGACTCGTGAATCTTACATGAAAAATGACTATTGATATATCAATAAAATGTGCCTGATAGTATGATAAAAAATGATGCACTACATATTCATTAAAACAGCACTCATTTTCAATTATTTGTCTCCTGTGTAATGTGTGTGTCTATGTTGCAATACTTTTGGCACGGGAGGGTACATACAGGGTGTATGAATAAAAACATTCGCACATAGGCCTTACAATGAAATAATTGTATAAATAATAATTATGATTTTAAATAAATTATAATAAACTAACAATCTGTATTTATACATATATTTCTTTTGGGAGAGGTTACGTGTATGCAGACTTTCTAACATTTCGCGACCCTCCTAACAATAGCATATATATTGGATTCTTCTCTCCCTCTCTTCTTAAAGGAAACCAAAACCTTCATACTAAGTTACTTTTATTGTAAAGTTTAAAAGATTTGAATAAAATCAGTGAAAATTTGAACAAAATCGGGCAAGGAATAAGAAAGTTAGAGCTTTTTGAAATGACTAGTCACTAGAGGGCTGTATTCAATTTGATGACATCATCTGTGAACAACTCTCCATGCCTTTTGTACATAAAATTTCACAATTTTTTTTGTATTTTTTTCTTTGTATTTATTTGTGTTCTTGATCCGACTTCATAACATGTGAAGTAGAATATCATTTTGCATTCTATATCTTGCTTCCAGGGAAGTACATTATCTCAATCACAAGAAAGAAGGAAAAACTTGAAATTTTATGTACAAAAGGCATGGAGAGTTGTCCACAGATGATGTCATCAAATTGAATACCGCCCTCTAGTGACTAGTCATTTAAAAAAGCTCTTTCTTCCTTATTCCTTGCCCGATTTTGTTCAAATTTTTACTGATATTTTTTAAATATCTTAAACTTTACAATAAAAGTAACTTAGTATGAAGGTTTTGGTTTCCTTTAAACATCCCCCACACATTCCCGCACCCTCGCCCTCATATTGTGGATCGCTTATGCTACCACTCTCTCTCTGTCTCTCTCTCTCTCCCTCTCTCTCTCTATCTCTCTATCCTTTCTACCGGCTGTCCTGTATGTATTGAAATCGGCGCAATCAGCCTAGGAATCGATTCGTCCATGTCAGCACTAGAAGAAAACTATTCATAAAAGGAAGGAGAGAGAAAGAGAGAATGAAAGAAGAGGAAACCCTCGGAAGCTAATTTGGTGGGAAGACGACGGTGTCATCCAACTTCATTCCATAGCTGGTCGCTGATCGTTATTCCAGAGGAATTCATCATCGCGACAATACCTACGTAAGAGCTGTTATTCCAAGGATATACCCTCTGCAGCTGATCGATGTACGAATACACGACAGAACCACTCTCTAATTATTATGAAGCCTGGCTATGCCTAAATTCTGGGGACAGTGGTTTTGCTTTGCTTGTTGTGTTCTGTTGTTGTGTTGAAGGGACCACAAAGACCCATATCCATCATAGTGTATCGTTAACTTCTTTTAGAAAAATAAACTAACTTTTACAGCTCCTCGACTGCCACTTGGAAAGCTTCTTCAGCCAAGCTTCTTTACAATCTCACCCAACCTCAACGAAAATAAAAGTGGCTAAGATATAACACAAAAAGAACAAAATAAACCACTGCCATATAATTTTGGTATCGGGCGACGTTTGAATTCTCAGCTTCCCACTTTCCTCCTGGGTATGTAGTGGCAAAACGGGACGGGTCAATTTTAAATCTGCAAAGCACTTTGGGGTAAGCGATGTTGAGTGTTGGAATTGATAGTTTTGTTAAGTATTCCCCAATTTTTAACCCTTTATATGCCGTATATGATAATCGGCCCGGAGGCTTGTTAGCCACACGTGCAGATGGACACAAAAACAATATGCACCAACTGATGGAGGGACTGCTTTGTGCAAGACAATGCGTGTGGGTATTTTTGCAAGTATACCCCATTTCTGTTCCTGTTTAGCTCTTTGACAACGTTTGTAACACATGTAGGCACATAGGTAGAGCTTTCACCGGAAACAGTTAAATAATCTTGACATCCGCAGTTTACCTATCCCATGATAACAACGACATGACACAGTGAGACTATTTTTGTGACACATAAATAGTTAATCCGCAAATCAATTCACCAATAGCCATGCGCGGGGCTGGGCATGTACGCTGTGTACTGTCATGGTATGTTACTTTGGAGCATGTGGTTTGTGAATGTGCGAATGCACCCCCGGGCCATTGAAACGGCGCCAAAATTGATACCGTTCGTATACCCATTGACTCACCGTACATTGGACTAAAAAACAGTGGGCGTGCTGCCCTTCCTTATAAAAATACCTCTAGGAGCATTGAACTTATAACCCCAGACAATTAATCTATGGTAACATTTAATGCAAGGTTCATGGATGTATTTAACAAAAATTCCAATGTAATGAAAGAAACCGCACCACTTTAACCCCATTTTCATAGTTTTGTTATAATAATAATATTTCTATTTTATATAGCGTTTAGTACATCAACGATGTCTAGCGCGTTACAGATATATAAATATAACCCCGGTCATCGCATTCAGGCTTGCCTGCACACAGTGTATGCAAATCCAAACGGGTATCCATTTAACACCTGGTTTATCGACAGCGGTTATTTTGCTACCATCCCATTTAAATCCATTTTTTGTAAATTCCATTTGCCTATTTTCCTTTTATTCTCCTTTTATCTTTTCTTCTCTCATATTTCTAAATTTCTATATATTTCTATATGTGTATGTAATGTTTGAATTGTACTTTATTAAAATAATAAAATAAATGAAGTGAACGATTGAAAAATAATCATAGAGTGTTACTTCAACAATTCATGTACCAAATATTATACACTCATGATTTTATAATTGAGCTCATAGTTATATTTCCTCTTAAAGATAAAGACCAGTTATGGTCATGCGATTGCATCGTGAAAGAAACGTTGTGGAATCGATCAGAAAAGGATCATCTAGCATACAAGTATTGGTGTGTACTGCAAGGTTCTGGAATCTTAAAAATGATAAGAAATTTGGCCCACTCTTCGTAAAGTTACAAGCACTGTACACATAAAGATGTATATGGGACTACGCACACGTGCGCGACACGTGCGTTTATCTCTCACAGGCCAATAGATAAACTAATTTACCATATATATCAAATAGTAGGCGGGTTCCGGCAATTTTGTTTATCATAATGTATTAGTCAGAACATATTCTTTCACATGATTGGTAATAAGAGCTTCCATTTCATTTTTTTTAAATTGGGGCGTTTCCATAACTGGTCTTTACCTTTAAATGATCTTGCATTACGACTTCAATAAGGGGTGGGTTGGGACATCTCCGCATTTTAATACTGCTCTTCCCGAGTGCCCTGCAATTAGTATTATTCTACTCCTGATTTTGAGTGGCAAATGTGAATTAACGTCTTGCCAAAGGGCGTTGGTGCCGGACTGGGATTCAGAGAAGACGAAAGAGTTGATGCATGGCTGATCGTCAACGAAATGGAGTTAAGTCTTTTGTCAACTCTGTTTGTTGCTACGTCAGGCAGCCAGTGAAAATGAACTTGTTAATATAATTATGAAAAATGCAAGCATTAGTTTAAACATACAGATCTTTGTTTTTCCTGGCTCATTTTTCATGATTGAGGTGTCATATGAAAGGGTAGTAATTGAACTTTCTAAAAAATTTGATTTTCTCTTTGAAATTCAGATACCGCCCTAAAAATGACTTTTTGATTTCCTCTCTTGAAATTGTTTTTCAGTTATTAATGCGTTAAGTATGCATCATGTGAGTTGCATCAAATGAAAGACGAGGATCTAAGCTTTACAAATATGTGTCGTTTATGAATTACAATTGTGATTGATTAAGTTTTTATAAAACATCGATAATTCTCGGGTTTTTTTTTCTGGGACGCACTGTATACGTAGATATAAATGTATCAAATAATTGTGGTGCATTCTGTATTTATTTATTTATTTATTCGTGATTTATTTCAAAAGGATAGTTTCATTCAGTTCCACTAAAAGCCAGAGTATCTGCTTTTCAAGAAATCCTTTATAATACAATGACAGTATACAAATATACTTATAATGATACAACAATTAGACATTGTACATATGTGAAATATCAAATTAAAAATATATCTTTTAAATAATAAGACTATAACTTGTCGTTCTGTAGGCCCAGCAATTATTTTTGCCCTCAGCGAATGTAACGTACTAATTTATACCTGGGTGGAGAGTGGAAAATGTGTATTAATGTCTTGCCATAGTACGTCAATGCAAGGTTGAGATTCGAACCCTCAACCCTTGGATGTAGAGTCAATTGAATTAACCACTTCACCACAACACCTTCACATATTGTGAACAATATCACTATCCTGCGTTTATGATGCTATACATTAGGCGGAATGGGTTTTTTCTCATGAATTAATGACCATGATTCCTCAATTAATTACAGCCACCATAATAGACAATATGCCTTGTCTTTACAAACACATGCCATGAAAACATGTTTGGCAGACACATCAAAGTGATCAAACATAACAGAAGAAGAGTGCGGGAGAGAGTTCGTTGACATTTTCAATAACATTCACTTACTATCTCTCGATCTAAAGTCCGCGGGGAGACACAATAGATTTATTAACTCAAAATTGTGATAGTATGAGATTAAATGTGTAGTGCATCGATTTATTTAGATATTAGATCGCATTTTTAGTAGCATGCACACATTCAGCGTGCGATTTATACAATTTTTCAGAGGGCGTTCTGATTTGAAACAAGAGTTGTCATTTGATTATGACCGGACGGCTAATTGTACCGATGGAGTGGCAATATCATTTTGTTGATGCAATTGTTTCAGTTTATGATTTCGATGACCACATTCATATTTTCTTTAACATCAAAAGTGCTTTGCTCCCATTACATATGAACAGTTCTACACTACCGAAAGTTATTCCATCATAATTCCATGAATTGAATTGATTATCAATTACGAACCAATATAATGGTTTATGTCTTTCAAGCGTTCAATTATGTTTCAGTCATCTGACAAAACGATTCATGGAATAATATTACACTTATCTCAAAGAGTTTGTTGGCACCAACTTTTGACTTTCGAGTAAATTGAATTTGATTAACTATAGATTCGTTGCATTGTAATTGAATGTAATAAATCATCTAAGGGCGGAACGTGTAATTAGATTATTTCATATGAAATATTCTCACGCAATTACTGTGACAAAAACATTTAATGAATAGTATTATACGCTATCAAAATTGAAAAAGAAAATGCTATACAGAAAACCCAACTCACAGTAATCCTTTGGGGACTTGAAGTGAATAGAAACGACTATGACAGGCGCCTCGACAGTCTTTCAACATTTTATATCGCGCAGGAATCTATTCCCTCGCAAATAGTCATAGATAAGCCAAATTCAAATAACCTTCTGCAAATAAATCATTTCATTTATGTTAAACACCATCGCAAGTACAGACAAAATGGGGGAAAGTGCGATTGTAAATGTCTTTGTACCATGGTTGTCAATTTGCTTCATGATAAAATATCGCGGTTGCACATAATTTGCAGACCACATGGGTTTTCTATAATTATTCTCTCGAAATGTTATTTTTTATTGCCAGTTTATACTTGTGAGATGATTCTTACCTCTCAATTTATTATATAATTGAGGAGCGGCACTAGTGAACTGGGGGGGGGGGGGGGGGGTACAGGGTACAGGAATGGTCGCCCCTCCCCTCCCAATGGTGAATCCAGCTATTGAGGACGGGCTATTTGTGTCATTTTCTGCACCGTTTGTACTACTAGGCTAATAAAACGTGAGAGAAACATGCCTTCCAGTAAAAGTTGAAGTTAAAGGGTGTTCCCCCTTGTCTCTATTTTTGCCATTGGTTGTGGGGTTTATGGCGCTCCTTTTGCCCTCTTTCTTGGCTTAGCCACTGTCCATACTAAAAACAAAAATCAAATAAATATTTTGCAATTTTATAATGTGTTATAATGTTTGAGGAAATTTAGTATTTGTGACAGTTTATCATTTCGTTTTTGAAAATAACAGTTTATGTATATATATATATATATATATGAATTTGCTACTTTATGATTCATTGTCAGTAAAATACTTATTGTACTTTAATTTTTGTTATCGAAAAACTGTAAACTTACATGAATGCAGAAGAAAATCAAATCAAGTCCTGTCCTTTTCTTATTGTTTTGCCAAATCCATCCTTTAAAAAAAATTGAATCCATAGATTCGGGGATACTTTGTCAACCTTGGTAAAATACTAATAAGTGTTTCTGACTCCGCCCATGGTGTTAGAAACGTGTTTATTTCTGACTGAAATTATGGAGAGAGGAATGTCTGCAACATTTAACCCTTGCACGGACATTGAACTGTTAAGATCAGTGTATGCGACCGATTGGAGCATATAGCCATCGTCGTAGGTGGGGTAATTGTAGTTTGCAGTGAGTTATTCATGGTAACGTTCATTCTCTTGCTATCAATTTTTTTATATTTCTATTGAAACAAATATATAAAACGACCAGAGTATATAACTGAAGGGAAAGCTAAAGAAAATAGATATGGACAGATGTCATATCATATTTTAAATTCATATTGTATGCGTGACAAAACTTGGATGTGGCAGTCCATTTTCACTGCCATTATTCTACCGAAGCAGGTAGAGAGGTAAAAGGGGTGTAGCATGGCAAATATGGGTTAACGCCATCTACGACTTCTTTTGGAAAACTGCAAATAAACGAATGGACTTGATTAACGGTCTGCGCGCTAGCGTTCGCGAAATGTGAATTAACGTCTTGCCAAAGGGCGTTGGTGCCGGACTGGGATTTAAAGAAGAGTTGATGCATGGCTGATCGTCAACGAAACGGAGTTAAGTCTTTTGTCAACTCTGTTTGTTGCTACGGCAGGCAGCCAGTGAAAGGGAAAATGTTTAATCAAATCATGGAAATGCAAGCATTACTTTAAACAAACAGATCTTTGTTATTCCTAGCTCATTGTTCCTGATTGAGGTGTCATATAGAAGGGCAGAAACTCAACTTTCTGGAAATCTGATTTTCTATTTGAAATTCATATACCGTCCGCCAAATGACATTTTGGTTTCCTCTCTTCAAATTCATTTTATTCACTCATGCTTGAAATATGGATCATATGAGTGGCATCACATGAAAGAAGACGATCTCGACTTTCCAAGTATGTGTCACTTATTAATTATAAATGTGACTAAGTTATGATAAAACATCGATAATTCTCGGTTTCGTTTTTTCTGGGACGCACTGTATATTGGAGTGCAAATGTAAAAACAAAAATCATTTGTGTGATTATTAGATTACGTACACAATTTGTGATAATCTGTTTTTTTTTCTTCTCCCAGAACCCTTTTAAGTAGGTTTTTTGTGTGTATATGTTTTGTGCATTTGCTAACTTCCTTTTCATACCGATATATGTACCTTTAGATGTTTGCACAATACATGTACTTGTATATATGTCTATGTCAATAACAATCCAATATTTATCGATTGAACAAGTCTATTAATAAATCAATCACACTTTAAACTGTTTGTGGTTTTCTTTTACAATGTATGTCACTCTCATGTAAGAGGCTAGTGTTCAGTTTATCACTACTTCACTGGTTTATCTTCTAAATCATATAGTAGACATTGATTAAAATAGACATTGCATGTCAAATGAAAGCTCATGAAAGTAAAACGTGTCATATTATTACCCTATTTGTGACCACATTCCGACATTAACAATTGAATCTCGGCACCCCCCCCCCCCCCCAACAAACGAAACCGAAATCATATAAACTGAGCGCTTCGATGATACGTATGCGACTGAAGCAGTGTCACTTCCGGATTAACACAACGCCCGGTATATCAACACACGCTAGGCGATAGATAGCAGCCATAATTATGAGCTTTCAATTATAATGATTTAATATCCATGAAATTAGTGAAATTAGGCAAGATAGTAACATGGATCTGCAGTGTACATCGTCTAAATCAAGTGACCATGATATAGATGCTATCGATGGGCCAGTTTTCAAATTATTGTAATTTCTGAATAAAAATACGTGTTTACATTTAGACTATGTTTGATCGTGAGTAGGTAGATTCCTCCGACGTAATGTACCATCGCGAATTACGAACTTGCTTTCCAGACTAGACGTCAGATATCGCAGTTGGAAGCCGGTGCAGAGAGTTTTTTGAGTAATTTCCATCGACAAAAGGCTATAATAGATACTTTTTACAACAAAGAATGTTGTGAAATTTGTTTCAAGAAGCCTCCACTGGCCAATATACGAAACAAACACTGGGCGATGCTTCCTTTGATTTGATTTAGTTGGTCACTGTCACACTGTGATTTTAGCATGAAGGATGACCGGCAATAGCGATTGCAATATTACTTACATATTGTGTTACTTCTTAATTCATTCATTGGGTAGTATTATTGAAACATTAACTTGTTCAATTTGGCGGCGTATTACACAATAAATTATCAAGCCGCTAAAACTATGTGTAATTACGAGCCAATTTTCATAATCGGACAAGTTCGCGATATACATAAAATATATCTAGTCCACTTTCACACAGTGACTGCGAATGAATTCTCACAAAACTTGAGTTTGCTTCCGTCATGTTTACCAGTGGGCATTAACATTTCTATAGCATAATCAAACGAACTGGTTGTTAGCCATTTGCGCATGCGTCCTGTAACCTCTTATTTTGTTAGATACATGAGACTGCGTTAAGAATCTCACTTCAATCAAGTTGTGTCTTCTCTCTGAACAGGATGGGGGTGATTACTATCAAATGTGTGCACATATTACTCATAGTTATAGCGGTCTTGTGCGTATACACGGTGATTGGAAAGAGAACCACGGGTAAGTACTGTTTGAATATACATTTTAAAAACCTCCAATGCTACCAACAAGATGTGTAAATTCTAAGGATAAGTACTATTCAGGGAATATCATATCATTGGATTAATGAAAATGATAACGAAATAGGAGTAGCCTGATCCTTTTGTTTTCATTTTCACTCTTATTTGCGGGTTTCAAATATAGTATACGTACAATGATTGAACTAATTCTCTTCAATGAAAAATACATTATAAGACCAGTTGAGCTTCTTTCAGAAAGTGTTTGCAAGAATATTTATCGTACCTTATTTTATTTTATAATATGAAACAAGTTTGCTAAAAGATTTTGTAGTTCACAAATATGAAATCAGGTCATACGTGACATTTAAAAATAAAAAAGGAACTATATTATTTTAGCTGCTAAAAAATATAAAAAATGAAAAAACAAAACAAAAATATATTAGGCGGTTATGTTAACATCAACTTTTGTCAATGGTAATGAAATCGGCAAAAGGGGGGACACCTTTAAATGAAATAAATAACTGAACTTTGAAAGTGAAGAAAATACATTTCATACTTCGATGTAAGGCTAGAGCTTAAGTTACCAACATAAATAAGTCAAGTTTTAGAGCCGATACTTTGAACGGCAATGGAAATGATGGACATATTTTTTCAGTCAATATTTTGAGTATGATTTGCAAAACAATGAATTCTTCCATTAATGAGCATACGATCCCATAGATTTTAACAAAAAAATAAGGCAGTGGTTATGCCTAGGTCACATATAAACCGGGCCCCGTACGATTTCCCCTACCCGGCGGCTTGCCTTGGATTTAGAGACCGTACGGGAACCGTCCGATTTTCATTTCTACGGCATGTGTGGTCACATATTCTGCGGCGCCCGGGAGGTGCCCGGAGAAAATTGGTCGAGTGAAATGCAAGGGGCCCGTAAGGGAGCCGGCAGGGTGCCGGCTGAGTGCCGGCCGGTAACCTTACGGGCTCCGTCCGATGAGCAGGTGTACCAATGGCTCCCGGAAGGTGCCCTGTCGGAGTCCGGCCGGGTGCCGTGCGGTGCCCTGAACTACAGAGTGAGTCTCAAAAAATGTCCCACTTTTTGAAATGTGTATTGTTTGAAGTATGAATATTTAATCATGGGTTTTATGATATATCTTGATAGAGTTATCCTCCTAGTACATTTAGGTACCATTTTCATTTGAATCTCTGCATGCATCACTGAATATCAGACAATCTTTACAAGACTGCCAGATCTCACTTGCGCAAGTTACTGGGTGAGGAATAAAACAGTGCATTGAACAAAGACAGTCAGACACGCGCACACCCACACACACACGCACACACACATACACACACACTCACACACAACAAACACAACACACACGGTGACAATTGTTTCATAATTATCCCTTTTCTGATTGAGCATTGATTTTTATCAAGACCGCTGAATGTTTAAGTGGCATAACTCTAAAAATCTTTCCCTTTTGTAAACATTCACTACCACCGTCATGTCATCATCATCATCATTGTCATCATCCTAATCTTCATCATCATCATCATCATTATCATCATCATCATCATCATGAAGCACAACATCCGCCAATACGCACCAAGAGGACAGCGGCCACTCAACTTTTCGTACCATAAGAAGAATTCCCGAAAAAAGTAACAGTTTGGGTGGAAGTTGTCGGGAATGGAATGCTCATTTGTGTTTCTGGCTAATTGGATAATTGAACAAAACTGGCTGTCTTTGTTCAAAACATTATTTTATTTCTCACCTAGCAACTTGGCGCAAGTGAGATCTGTCAGTCTTGTAAGATTGTCTGATGTTCAGTCATGCATGCAGAGATTCAAATGAAAATGGTGCCTAAATGTACTGGGAGGATAACTCTAGCTATCAAGACATATCATGAAACTCATGATAAAATATTCATATTCATATTCATATTCATACACCGTCCGGAGCCCGCACGGGACCCGTAAGGTGCCCCCACGGGCCCTTTACGGGCTTTCTACGGGCTAACGGTCAGATAAAAACGCCGGGAGAATTGGGAGCAGCCAACTCAGCACCACGGCGCCCGTACGGCTTACAAAACTGTTCCGGCGCCCGTAGGAACTTGACGGCAGCCGGCCGGACACCGGCCGGAAATTCCCAAAATGTCTGTTTTTACTCGCCGTACGGGCCCCGGCGTGTATATGTGAAAGCCCCATTAGCAAGGAGCTGTGAAGAAGAAAGAGCAACTAGTGGATGCACAGACAAGCACAAGCTTAGTAGAGATTGGGTGGTTCAAACACTTGCCCGGGAACGCAAAGGTCGATACCACGTTTAATACTTCATACGCAACACATATAAGTATAGATTATCTGAACCCTGGTTTTAAATGGGTACTTGGTACCTTTCACTTTCAATTGAAGCATTGTAATCGCTAGTATTACGATTTTTACCCATTGTTTAAACACTTAATGTGTGAAGATGAAACAAAAGCCTAGAAAAACCCCTCGCTAGTTATTTGCCAGGTCTATAATACTATCTATTACAATGGTTAGTTTCCGAAACTAGAGTCATCTATCTTATCTTTAAACAAAATAATCATGATTTATTCGATTTCGTCTATTTCCTTGTCGGGTAATTATCGTTAACGTCTTTGCCTATATAATTGTTTTATAATATTGTTTATCCATAAGCTCTTTCTAAAACAAGTAACCTAATCTGGCTGCGATACACTGTATCTCTAGAAATTACAAAAGAAAACAATCGTTAGTCAAAGTTTTCGACATTCTTCTACCTAGATGTACGTCTCGTCAAAGGCTCAAATAGTGCTGAAGGCAGGGTAGAAGTACTGTACGATGGATCCTGGAGAACTATATGTGATATGAGCTGGGATCTGAGACACACCAAGGTGGTTTGCAGAATGCTGGGGTTTGATGGAGCCTTGGACTCACCGAAATCTGCTAGGTTTGGCCAAGGCTCTGGTCGTATTATTCTAATCGGTGTTAGCTGTCATGGAACAGAAGACAACCTAACAGACTGTGCTCGTCTAAAAGATGACGTACATAATAACTGTAGCCATGCTGAGGATGCAGGTGCTGTATGTTATTCAGGGGGTATGTTTCAACTTCGTAGGAATGTTACTCCAAGGGTTCAACAGTAAATTGAATGCAACATAATAAGAACAAATTATATTATCGTGCATTGATTTGTCTTATGCTTCTTGAATGACTACTTACAATTTAAGTCAAGCTAATTGAAGAGCATATTTGTAAAATGCCCGATAAAACCTAGTAGAACAGCTGTCCGACTATGAAGTTCTTTGAGTGCCTATTGGAAGAGCACGAATATCAGTTATTTTCATTTCTCGTCTTATTGACGGTTTGCAGGGTAAGCAGTTACAACCAAAGTAGAATTTGTTTAATATTAGTATTATGTTTCTTTAGTTCTTCACATTTTAAAGTCAAACAGGCAATGATAATTTCCTACCCATCGTATACAGCACACCCTGAACACAAAGTTAACCATTAGGTAGTTCGGATAAGACAAGTAAATGCGATCATTTTTTTTTTTGTAATTGCCCTTATGCAATCTCATTGAACGTTTGCTTGAACTTGCGATATCATTTCTAAGAACAACAACTAAATGCTTATTCTCTTGTAGCCCATCCAAATCCATTTGAAGTTCGTCTGATCGGTGGAGCGAACGAAGCTGAAGGAAGAGTAGAAGTTATGCATGACGGATCCTGGGGAACTATCTGTGATTACAGATGGGATCTGAGAGACGCCAGGGTGGTTTGCAGAATGCTCGGGTTTGATGGAGCCTTCGAAGCTCCGACATCTGCTAAGTTTGGTCAAGGCTCTGGTCGTATTATTCTGATCTCTGTTAGCTGTGATGGGACAGAAGAAAACCTAGCAGACTGTGCTCATTTTGGAGTTGGAGACTATAGTCATTGGGGCCATGCTAAAGATGCAGGTGCCGTATGTTATTTAGGGGGTATGTTTCGACTTTATAGGAAAGTTTACCTAAGGGATGCTAAAGATACAACATGATGTAAAAGAAAGTCTATTATCTTCCATTGATTTTTCCTACGTTTCGTTTAACGACCTCTTACAATTTAGAATGTTAATTTCGGTCAAGCTAATTGAAGGGCATATTTGTAAAAAGCCCGTAAAAACCTACTAGTACAACTGTCCGACAATAGATATCTTTGAGTGCTTATTGGATGTGCACAAAATCGGGAAAGTTATTTTTGTTCGTCTTATTGACTGTTTGCAGGGTAAAAAATTACAAACAAAGCATGATGATTTCCTCATGTTTATTACGGTTCCCTAATTATTTTCATTTTAAATTAAAGCCCAAAATGAGAATGTCCTATTCATCGTCTACAGCCAACCTGAACATGAAGTTAATCATTAGGTAGTTCGGATAAGACATGTGAATGTGATCAATAACGTTTATTGGAACTTGTGATAGCAATTCTAAGAAGAATGTATTACGTTCTTATTCTCGTGTAGCCCATCCAAACCCATTTCAAGTTCGCCTTGTCGGTGGGTCTAAAGATACTGAAGGCAGAGTAGAGGTACTATACGATGGATACTGGGGGACTGTATGTGATTCGAACTGGAATATGCGAGGCGCCAGGGTGGTTTGCAGAATGCTCGGGTTTGATGGAGCATCGGAAGCACCGATATCTGCTAGGTTTGGTCAAGGCTCTGGTCGTATTCATCTGACCGGTGTTAGCTGTGATGGAACAGAAGACAACCTAGCAGACTGTGCTCATACAAGGATCGGACGTTACTCATGTAGTCTGCATACAAAGGCGGCAGGAGCCATTTGCTATTCAGGAAGTACGTCTCCTTCTCATTTTAACCTAGTTGTAAATATTTCCAACAATGAAAATCTTTGGGTGCTTATTAGACGATCACAAACATCTCCGTTGCCCCCGGATGCCACTCCCTCCCTCCCGTTAAAAACAAAAGGCATCATCGAAAATAATATCGCGCCATGTTGTGCTCTAATCAGAATTAAGCTCGGGTGTCAGTAGTCATACCCCAATTTAAAAAAAGAATAGAAAAACAGGTGTATAAGAAATCGAAAACATACCATAAAAGAACTAAAACACATCTCAAACGATTTTTTTTTTAAAATAATGCTTATGATTTAAATACAATACATAGTAAATCTTTTGTTGATATTTGTGACACACAAGAAAACGATGAGCGTTTTTTCTTTAATTTCTCAATTCTTTATAACCTTTCAGAATCTACGAGTACTATTAAATTCGAGACTATAGATGATTCCTTGCCAAGCACCACCGTAGGAGTGCTACTATCAAAGGATGCAACTCTGCATTCACACACACTTGTACCCTCCAGTTCGGATGAACCTGGAAATCTACAATCGAATGAAGTTCCCCGCAATCTGTTCCTATTGCTCGGAATAAGTATTCCCGTTTCGAGCATTATTCTTATCGCAGCGTTCGTATATTGTCTACGTCAAACCCGAAAGAGAAGAGCTAAACAGAACCTTGACACAACTTTATACATGGATTTGATGCATGCTAAGTACTGTAGACCTAAATAAGTTAGGCTCCATCTTTCAGGATCTTAGTTCCCCTCCTAAAATACCAGAACGCTTGCCAGCCGTTCATATCGGGACAGTAAATTGCAGGTTACCTTGCCTGTAAGTCAGAATACAACAGGTGAGCAGGATGCACATCATTGGTGACAGCGAAAAAACTGTAACTCATAAATACAAGGACATGAATACTATTTATGAAAGATCTCCCAATTCTAATAGTGAAGGCACTGAAGGTTATCTTATACAAACTGCTTCAACGTCGGAACCGAGAGTTTACATGAAAATAAGAACGACAACTGCAGATAAAGTAAGTTCTGGCAATGAGATAAGAATGTCAGGAGCAAGACACAGCAAAGAACAAGACGCGATTCATAAACACATGGACATCTTTATGGGCGCCTATTGGTCGAAAGCCCGCAACAGGCACACACGGATATCTTGTTGGTTACTCTCCTCTATCTTTCACAGCTTCGAGACCTGAATTAACTGCAATGGCAGGAACGGGAGCTGCACAGATACAGTTTATAAATTTATTGACGTAAATCAAAAGCCCTCAACAGACACAAACACACGTCTTGATGATTATCTTCCAACTATTAGAGCCAACAGCTGCACATGGAATAGCCACTAGAAATAAGGTCAAAATTATTTATTTTTTTAAAGCAAAATACAGGACACATTTCATGACTACTATTTGTCAAACCGGAATACTGAACAGATGTTGAAACGTGAGATAAAATTTAAATGGTCGAGGTTCATCTCATTCAGTCTACATAATGATGAACTTTAGATTAACACTCACTATTAAAGGAAAGACCATGCAGAACATATCCTCAAAATATATATCTCATCGGAGACTTTGATGGTAATGATCAGGCGCGCCGGAAGCAGTTTGGGATTGAAGGGGCAAACATTATAGGGGCCTCACCTTCCAGGGGCAGTGACGTAATAAGCAAAAACGTTTTGAAGGGGGGGGGGGGGCAGAAGAAAAATCTGCATCACCGCCACTCTTACACGTTACACGCAGGCCCCGCGGAACGTTTTTCAAAGTGGAGTATTAACGATCAGGTAGAGTGTAAATTGGCGTGGTGTCCAGGGCCTGATCCTCGACAGGGGGTCAAGGGGCTGAGCCCCCGGAAGCTCGGGGGTTTTAGGTATTTAATTAAGGTTAGATGAGCATCCAGTGGCCCTCTTTAAGGCCATTGATGTGGTCCAGGGGGCAGAGCCCCCGGAAGCCCGGAGGTTTTAATATTTAACTACGGTTTAACTATTTAAGTACCTGCAACACAGGCGTTAATTTTTACGGTAGTTGCCATGAATATGCAAGTAAAACTAATAGTTGGCTATTTTCTCGTGAAAAAAGTTGTCGGCCCCTTTTTAGGCTAGCCTGATTAAGGAGTGATTACAACTTCTTCACGAGAGAGAACATGATTCGTTATTGTACCGTTCTCGACTCTTAATCCTTGTCTGAATTCAGTTCCTCCCCCCCCCCCTCCGCGCAAAGCGCGGAAACTCTGACGTTTCATTAAATTATTAGAGAAAGAAGACGATTCGTTGTACCGTTTTCGACTCTTCTGATCCTTTACCTACGTCCTTTCACTTTTTTCTCCGTTCTCTCTCTCTCTCTCTCTCTCTCTCTCTCTCTCTCTCTTTTTGACCGGCGTTTTGACGTGCTTACTACCGCCCCCTACAATAAAATCCTAGCTACGCGCTTGTTCGTAGGTGTCTTGATCATTACATTGATTCATTTGAAATATATTTAAACTGGAAAAATAATAAATGTGATCTAAGACAATAAAACCCTTTGACCAGTGTCATATTTTCATTTCATTTTTGTCTTCAAATGCACAATTAAAAGTTACATGAAATGTATTTTCAAACTAAGAATACAATAAATATGCAAACAGTCAAATTAAGAAGTTGATCGCGTCTTTTGCATAACTATAGCTTCTATGTAATTTCTTTAATGAGCCCATATTCCAAAATAACTATGCAAAACAATAGTACATTTCTCTACAATTTACCCTAAAATTATATTTTGTATATGGTGATGTCACTGGTATACTCAATGACATAATATTGAAGAGTTCGCCAAATTCTCTCCTATAAATCAATGGCTCTGGGATAGTTCGTACATTGCTTCTTCCGCTAGTTTTTCAACAACCGAGGAAAACACTTCAACATTCCCTAACGTATCTTATTATCATGTGAAACCCGAGACTTGCTTCAATTTCATAGAAAAATTACTTTTGGCTTGAAGATCTACCTGTAAGGTAATTAGGGGGAAATGATAAAGGAAAAAAACAAAAACTAATACTTTTCCATCAGAAATATGAAAACCATTTCAGAAAACTAAACTGGATTGAAAGACTTATAATTGACTACATTTGTGAACGTTGATTTTTGTAAATATTTGTTTTGGTCAAGAATGAGTCGACTTGCCGAGTTCCAACAACTCGTCTTGAACTCTCCTTGTCCTAAATTATTTTGTCATCTCTTCTGCACTGTAAAACTTCCGTAATAATCTACGTTATCATTTTTTTGAAAGCCGCGTCATATATAAATGAGGTCTGGTTCCTCTCTTAATTTATTTCAGATTATTTAATTACCTGAAAATCGACTTGTCTTTACCGACGAATTTATCAACGATCGTATAGAGGTACGGATTGATGACCGAGTTGATTGGGAGAACAAGGGCAACGAGCCAGGCGTAGACATCAGGTGATATATAGACGTTATCGGCCTGGACAACGATCCCGAGGATGATGGGCAACCAACACAAAAAATCCGTAGTGACAAGGAGAGATAGTGTCAGTGCCATCTTAATTTCGTTAAAAAAATATCTTTTGCGTTCACGGCAGCGCTGCTGAAGATGGCGATGTAATTACCGGGATGATTGTGGAGCAAATGGAGTTGACGCCGAGGATGACGGCGACGAAATACTAGCTGCTACGTGGATGCAGATGAACCAGCAACAACTATGTCGACCTTGATGCCGATGGTATTTAGTATGTCCGTATATACTTCCGCCTTGAGGTTAACCTTCTTTCGGATACTGGAGGCAGACCTACGCAGACATCACTGAGATCGTATATCAACAGGTTTAGGACGGTCAGCAACACGGAAACGATCGACGCTGAGGATTAGGGCAACCATGCATCCAGATGATCTTCGTACAGACCCGAGTCGAAACGACAGAGATACTTTTCTTGAAGAAAGGGAACAAAATCCAGATAATTAAAACGGTCAACGCTGATAAAAGGACGATGATGATGGTGGCGGTGGTTATTTTACCTGACTGCTAAGAAAGCATAAATGCTTTTAATTAGGCAACTAGACGGCCGGCGGCTTACCGGATGACGAGACCACTGCTTTACCGACTGAGCTATCGCGCCTAAAAACTGAACTCTCGCTGCTCAAGAAGGTTCGAAACCCTGCAAAACAACATGTCGAAGTCGTCCGCCACTCATGCGCACGACCCTCCCAGAAGTATAGGAGTCCCCTATGTAGACATCAGCAATGGCAAGGATCAGCAGATAACGCCCATGAATAGGTCAGCGATGGTTAGAGATGAGGGTGGACTATGTATTCGAGTGATGGTGTTGGGGGTGTTTCACAAAGATAAGTCGAACTTAACTCTAAGTTGCACTTAAAAGTTAAGCCTTTAGCATGTATGAAAATATTTTGTTAAAGTTATTTTAAAAGGCATAAAATGTTGTTTCAGCTCAGTTCGACTTAGGATCTTTGTGAAACACCCCTTGGTGTGCTTGGTACGCAGTCGGGTCAACAGGACAAAGGTGTTGCCCAGTAAAGAAGTAAGGGCAAGGAACCAGATGAAGACCTTGATGGCGCCATTGTGGAGAATAGTCATACTGCAGGGTGAAGAGAGGCTCTGAGGGTTTGCGCAGGACACCCTTAACATCCGATCGTAGAATACAACCAGGGATCAAAATACACAGGGGCAGTGGGCGATTCGCCCCCGTGAGCTACGTAATCGCCTCCTTCAGACTGCTCACGGGGGCAATTGCAAAATTATAAATCGCCCCCGTGAATTTATAAAATAAAGATATATTTTCTGTAATAATGAACTTTCACACAATATTGAGCTTCAACTTTCAAAACCTTAAACCAAAGAAATGGAACTATGGAAGTTAGATTAGCGTGCAGGATTTCTCCCTCGAAGTTAACGGTGTCTAGAGGCCGCGATATTGTAAACATAATGTACGCTTATTTGCCGGAAGATGGCGCTATATCTCTCATCTCCATATCTCTCTGAGTATTACCGATACAATTACAAACAACGGAAGCGCGCAGTGCAGTGCGGCCGTCAGCAGTGGCTTATACCGAAAATATTTGTTTACACAACTGTTTAGCCACTTCAGTCAAATATACTTTGCAAACGACTGAGACAGAGTCCTCCCCCCCCCCCCCCCCCACTCGGGGGTCTGAATGGCCGCATGCGTGTTACCAAAATGTCCGGTAAAGGGGTACTTTTCGTGCGACAAAGTCCGGCCCGAGAAGTGTAAAAAAAAGGGTGTATTTGACTTTTCGCCCGGAGATTTCTTTAAAAAGGGGGTGATTTTTTTTCTTTCTCTCACCTCTTGGACTCCTGAGAAATTTTTCCGAATTTAGGGGTGTACATTGAGCATTTTTCCGGATTTAAGGGGGTCTCCAAGGCAGGAAATACCCGCGAAAAGCCCACGAAAGGGGGGTCCGGAAATGTTGGCAGTCCTCAGATAGGGCGTGCTTTCAAAAAGAGGGAACAAGCATATGCGTACCCTAAATAAATGGGGGGGGGGGCGAGGACAGAGTCTAGCATTTCCCTTAGCAGTTTTGTTTCGGGTTAAATCTATCCTCTCTTCTCTTTCATTATGTATTTTCTTTGTTCTCCTTCAATCTATCTTCTTCTCTTTTGTCATGTGTGTCGTTTTGTTCTCTTCAATCTATCCGTTTTCTCCTTCGTTATATATTTCTTTTTTTTTCCTTCAATTTATCCCCCATGTAGTTCCTCTGATCGTATGTATTTATTTTGTTCTCCTTTATTCTAACCTCTTCTCTTTTGTTTTATGTATTTCTTTATTTTCCCTTCAATCTATCCTGTTCTCCTTTGTCATCTATTTCTTTGGTTTAATCTGCTAAATTCCCTTTCTCCTTCTTTTTTTATTTTCCTGTTTTTCCTTAGTCTAGATCTAAGATCCTTTTAGTTCTTCAATTATGTATTTCTATGTTCTTCCTTTGACTTATCCTCTTCTCTTTCCTTATGTATTTCCTTGTTTTTCCTTCTCCATATCCTCTCCACTTTCCTTGTTTTCCCCTTTCTATCATCTTCCCTTCCCTGGGTGTACGTGCTTTGTACATAAATAGTGCGCTGACGACTTAGACTCTTTCACCAGAACACTTCTTGGAATTTTTGCGCGAAAATGGCTAAACAGTTGTGTAAACAAAATATGCGCGCGCCGGTAGTACCAGTGTGCACGCTACCACCCCATATATGGAGCTAGAGGCGGTCGCGCAAGGACCGAAACATGGAGGAGTTTTTCGTTGTGAAAAGCGTGAATCCTCTCAAATCTGATTATTCAAAAAGACCAGCAAATAATGAACCACGAGCCCTGAATACAACACATCCGTGGGTCATATAGACAAATCTACCAACCAACCAAACAAGAGAGTAAAAACTGGTTGAGAAACTGAATGCAACCGCTACAAGTCAGATTTAAAGAGGTTATATACGTGTATGATCGAAGAATAGCAGTGAATAGAACATTTTCGTTTAGCACTCATTAAAGTTAAACCACAAAAATGAACAGAATGCCGACATGAGATGATATAAACGAAAAGATTATTCCGATAAAATATATGATGATTTTTTTTTTTTATTGTATATATTATTTTTCCAACTTTTCTCGTTTTCATTTTTTTTTTCTTTCATTTTCAATATTTTCTTCCACTCTCATTTGGTTTGCATATTTGCATATTTGCATCCGGCCTGCTTGTCATCCCTTTTACACGCAAACTTCCTTTCTTCTTCTCTAAACTGTGCGCATTGAGTAACTATAGTGCACCTTTTCAAGTTGATTAAACACTGATTTTGAAGTAACTTTTCATTACTTAACAATGGCATTAATATATTCTAAAATTGTTATATGATTTAATTTGTCCATGTTGTTTTCAATATTTATGGCTTTCTCAAATGTCCATGAACCGACGCAGGATTCTAATACATACACGCACCCGGCTTTACATACACCCTGACATAAATGCATGCATACACGCATGTATACATTTGCAATCTGTTAGATAAACGACAGAGATATCCACTGCATCTTGTGTCCAATTTCCATGTCACCCCAACAGATACATCACTCTCACTTACTCAAGATTCAAAAGGCACTCTTATAGTAATAAAAGATTGACATACGAAAATTGTCAAAATATGTTGTTCCTACTAATAAACAAACCTAGCTATGTCAATTTCATTCATATCTGTATTAGTAACTATTGCGCTTTGTTCAAAATCTTTATTTCAATTCATCATACGTGGTAAGATGAGTGATGGCCTTATATGGAAAAACCAATACTAAATTCGAACGCAATAGCCACCTTGTCCAATGATGTGAGCAACGAGCGAGGATCGAACCCAGAACCTCCCGTATGATCGAGAGTCAAGAGCCTTCACTAATATACCACAGTCTCCTACAAACTACGCTATTTGTGTACTCTTCATTGAATAATGACCAATCATTAATATGTGGTTGACGCTTTACTATATTCGCAAACAAAAAATTGTTTCTTTGTTCGTCAGTTCGTACCCACAGCTCTGTTAGATTTACAATGACATTACCCTCTGGAGCCTATATCCAACAAATAAAGCTTTTCTCTTGATTTGATTTTTGATTTGATCTATTGGTTTCGATCATGCGTATCCTCATTTTCAATTAAAATTAGTCCTTAAAAGGGAGGTCCACTCTGATATCAAGTTGGGTTCAATTGAAGCAGAAAAATGAACTAAACAGGTCAGTGAAAGATTAATCACCAAAATAATCATGAAATCATGAATTTTAAAGGTGCAATTAATCAAACACGAATTGGCAACTCTGTGACGTATCTCCCGAGGTACCCTCCCATTTACCCTGTATTTCAAAACTTCAACAATCTTTATTTTTCAATCATTTTTGCAATCACACATTCACTGTTTTTTTATAATTATGGCAAATATGTATTTTATAGAAAACCCGCGTGAAACAAATCTATTCCGTCATCAATAACTAACACAATGAAACTGTTGCGATTTGTGTTTCACTGATCATGATGAAAACTTTAAACATTTATAACATTCCTATTCTACATGGGATATTGATCAAACTCTCACTAATTAGTTCTTTACTTTTCTGCTTGTATTTAATTTAAACCATCTTGATATTAGGGTAGACATTCCCTTTAATAATGTTGATTTACAAGTAACTACAAGTAAACTACCTCTCGTTAGTGTTATAAGAATTATTTTTCTTGTTAAAAAAATTGACACATGAAATATAAAATATGAAATAAACCGTATTGAACTGAACTAAACAAGCATATTCGAATGACGGCCTACTTAACTTGAGGGTCGCTTGATTTATCTTTCCCCCCATGCAAAGTTTCTCAACCGAGTGAAGAGGGAAAATGTGGCTTTCCCCTTTATTGTTACCACTCTTTTATTTGTATTTGTATAGTTCCTCTTCTGTAAAAGCAATGCATAGCGCCATGCATGTTGTGCTGGCGTTTGTAAGTGGAAATTGATTTTGGGTAAAGGTAACAAATAAATTTGCTGAGCTTTTTCATTGTGGGCTATCTGGGAAGCATTATTTATCTGTAGTTTTTTCCCTGATGTTGCTCCTGTTATCTATTGACGACCATCAGTTCGGCAAAAACAATTATGCTAGATGAATGTAGTAAACTGATCGATTGCAATAAGGGAGTTTACAGGTACAATCTGCGCATGGGCAGATAAAGGTCATTTGTACCAAAAGGTAAAACCCACAGAGATGAATACTGGATTTGCGCTCATGAAAGTTATGTAACATTATTCATTTATGCACCAACGGTACATTCTATGATACGCAAGTAGAAGTATTATTTTCTAGAGGGCAAACAAAAGGTATTCATGAAGCACATCTAGGACTTTGGCAGTTATTATTCTAATATGCTCAAAATGGAACTTCTTCATGTGTAAAAGATCTGTGGATATTTGGGGTCATTTGTACCATGGTGCTATCTGTAATCTCCCTTATTGTAATTTCATTACTGGTAATCATCAGAAATTGCATTTTATATCTGGCCTAATTTAAAAATATATATATATTCTTCGCCACAGGTAGAAATTTAGTCATGTATCATTTACATTAATTTCCATTTCCCTCTTCTTACTCTTCTTCTTTTCCCTTCTATATTTAATCTGTCTAATATGTCCTTTTCATTTCCTTGTGGGTTTTCCTTTCCCTTCCCTTGTTGATGTAGCCTTTGCTCACGGCGGCTTTGCTGCTCTGTCGATCCCATGGTTGATCCTCATAACGCACGGAATTGTCCTGTGATCGTGGGATGTCTACTCACGCCTACCGCTTGATCGACCATGGAGGTGGCTACTAATGATGTTGTTATTCAACGTTCTTTCTATTTGTATTTTATTGTATTTCATTGAATCAAATATTAATGTATTGGATTTTAATGGACTTTTATTTTTACTTCAATCAAATATTAATGTATTGGATTTTAATGACTTTTATTTTTTACTTGAATCAAATATTAATGTATTGGATTTTAATGGACTTTTATTTTTTACTTGAATCAAATATTAATGTATTGGATTCTAATGGACTTTTATTTTTTACTCTTGAATAATTGTTAATTTAATTGATTTCAGCCTTGTTTTTATTAAATAATAAACCATATCAAATAAATATTTTTGAAATTTCATTCATTTTGTTTTTTTCAAATACTTCCTTTTTGACCTTATTTGATAAGTTCCCTCTGTTTGAGAGCCAGAGTTCATGTACTAAGATGTTTTTTATCTTGTGCATCATGCGTGCAAATCATATATCTATTCAAAGCACTGCCACCGTCATCACTCACATCGCCACCTCATTCGAGAACAGTTCGGTCGTGATTGCAGAAATTCGCTGAAGTCATGATGGATAGCTGCGTGGAATTTTAGTTCCCATCATTTACAAGCTGCAGTACCTTCACAGAGTAAAGGTAAGATATCACAACAGAGGAAGGAGGTTGGGAAACTTGTTAGCCACCTTTTAACTCACCACTATAATAATTTCATGCATATGCCAACTTTAGGTTCATCCCATGGAAATGCAAGCGCATTTTTGTATCCGCAAGGGGCTGAGTCCTCTTGCTACAACATTAACCATCCTGTTTCTATTTTTTTCGAGCGAACGAAGGGAGCGAGTAAAAATATAAGATTTGTTAAACTAGGGTAATGGTAAAATTCTATTTCGTCATCCAGATAATTATGCTAGACAGGGTACAATAATCAAAACATTCGGACATTTTGCGGCTACCCGAATATGACGATATTCAGGCAATTAACCCACTTTCAAAGCATAAGGATACTTCAGATATTATGTCACTGAGCAGCAAAATTGTGGCGATAGCGGGATTCGCGGCGAATCGCAATTCGTCACAAATACTAACGAATTAATTTGTCGACCCAATACTATCCGAAAAGTATTTGCAAGTCAGTGAGGGTCCAAATCTGACTGATTAATGATTATAGTGGCATGTATAATAGCAATTTTGATGAACATCAGGCGAAAAAATGAAGCAAAGTAAAAATTAAAAAATCCATTTTACGATTTGTCGACGAATTCAAAGAACAGTCATCGACATTTCGCCGTATGTGTCAAATGTATAGCGACCACTACACTGCTTGGAGAAAAGTTGACAACAAATTGTGGAATAGTTTTGAGCAGTCTGTGAGATCACGTCCCTTTATTAGAGCCTACCCTATTGAGTCCATTTTTATGAAACACTCTATCATCCAGCCTGCAGAAGTCACTTTTTTTGCTAACATTTTCTTGTAAGCTAGTTCACTTTCCGTC
>JAVYIG010015403.1:0-36133 GCA_035222895.1 Strongylocentrotus droebachiensis
TACCCCGCTCTCGCTCGGCCCTTTGAAATTGAATAATATCAAAGCCCTTGATATTTCTTGATCAGTAAACTACACTTTAGTTATACAGTGTATGCATGTCTTATGAAACTGTATTAATCAAGTTGATACAATTATGAAGACATTGTCCATACCAAAAATCAGAATTTCTTTCAACCTACTGAATTCGTCATTTATAAAGTCACGATCCTGTAACTTAGACCCTAGAACAATAAGAAACAAACCAAACATCCATTACACAGATATGATCTACATTATTTTAAGTGCACCCCCTAAATTTCAATTTAGCTGCCCAACCTCGATGATATCCTGTGTTTATCCTTGTTTTAAAGACAATGTGTCCTTTTTGCAGCCAACATCAAAGAACTTTGCAGGAATTATGAATATGTCATGTATGTCCTATTTGTGAAATGTAAACGTTAGTGTCGTAGTATTCAAATTATGCAAGGTAACCCGTTTACTTTCTAGACTCCCCTGTCAGTCTTGTCAAACACTATTTAGTGACTGACTGGCTTTCATTTTGTTCTCGCCTGCGTAGCAAAAAGCGAGACATAGGCGCCGCTTTTCCGGTGACGGCGACGGCGACGGCGGTGGCGGCGACGGCGCCAACATTCAATTTAGCTGCCCAACCTCGATGATATCCTGTGTTTATCCTTGTTTTAAAGACAATGTGTCCTTTTTGCAGCCAACATCAAAGAACTTTGCAGGAATTATGAATATGCCATGTATGTCCTATTTGTGAAATGTAAACGTTAGTGTCGTAGTATTCAAATTATGCAAGGTAACCCGTTTACTTTCTAGACTCCCCTGTCAGTCTTGTCAAACACTATTTAGTGACTGACTGGCTTTCATTTTGTTCTCGCCTGCGTAGCAAAAAGCGAGACATAGGCGCCGCTTTTCCGGTGACGGCGACGGCGACGGCGGTGGCGGCGACGGCGCCAACATCAAAAACTTAACCTGAAGTTAAGTTTTTGAAATGTTAGTATCATTTTGAAAGTATAAGTTCTTATTCAATGAAACTTTGATCAAAGGGTTGTCAAGTATTCCCAATCATGTGAGTAGAATTTCAGGTCACAAAGTCAAGGTCAAAGGTCATTTCAGGTCAACAGACTTTGACTATGTTGTCGCATCATCATCGAAAACTTAACCTCAGGTTAAGTTTTTGAATTTGTAATATAAGTTTGAAAGTATATGTTCTTATTCAATGAAACTTAGACTAAAGGGTTATCAAGTATCCCCAATCATGTGAGTAGAATTTCAGGTCACTAAGTTAAGGTCAAAGGTCATGTCAGGTCAACAAACTTAGACTGTGTTGTGGCACCAATTCCAAAACTTAACAAAAGGTTACGATTTCGAATTGTTATCATAATTTTGAAAGTATACATTCCTATTCCATGAAACTTGAACACAGTGGTTATCAAGTATCATCTTAAATTATGTGATTAGTCTTTTAGGTGACAAAGTCAAGATCAAATGTAATTTAAGGTCTGCAAACTAAGACTTTGTTGTGGTATCAACATCAAGATTTTGAATTTTTAGCATAATTTCAAAAGCGTTTGTTCAAATTCCATGAAACTTGTACACAAGGGTTATCAAGTATCACAAATCATATGACGCAAATTTCAGGTCACAAAGTCCAGGCCAAAGGTCATTTTTAGGTCAGTAGACTTGGATTATGTTTTCACAACTTAATATGAGAATTAATAAATCAATTTTTATTATTTGTTCATATTCCATTAAATTTATAAATCTTGGTACACACTAGAGTAAATAATTCTTCTGATGATTCTTAGTCAATATTCACTTCAAAATGCTGATTATATTCAGAGGATTTCATTTTGTTTGTTTGTTTTTTGTTGGGGGGGGGGCCTGCTAATGGGCCACCCTGCCTGTAAATAATGTCCCAACCTCAATTTTTCATTATATCGAATTGCGTAATGCAGGCGAGACCGCCGAGAACGTTTCCCTTGTTCCTACATAACATGAGCTGTAACAGGTACATGAGCATTTGTGTACATCAATAACCTACTACTTGTAATGGACAAAATTAAACTGATTGAATCTTTGTGCAGCACATAACGTACCACCATTCGGTACAAGGGTCTGAAAATCAGACTATAATAGGTGATTGCAATCACTTACATCGATTCGACAAGTGATGGTCCTTATTTTCCCACAAAGATTAGGGGGTTTTCGTTTGTCACGTCGACATAGTCGACGTCAAAGATGTGACGTCATTTCGGCGATCTGCGCATGCGTCGGGTCGTCTGGCGTCGTCAGGCCAAAAGTGAAAGAAGCAAAAAACAAAGAATAACATAAGGAAAGACAGAAAAAGAAGGGGAAAGAAGGAAAAAACAAAGAATAACATAAGGAAAGACAGAAAGAGAAAGTTATAGAATGATAAAAACAAAGAATAACATAAGAGAAGATGAAAGAAGGAAGAAACAAAGAATAACATAAGGAAAGACAGAAAAAAAAGGTGAAAGAAGGAAAAAACAAAGAATAACATAAGGAAAGACAGAAAGAGAAAGAAGCAAAAAACAAAGAATAACATAAGGAAAGACAGAAAGAGAAGGGGAAAGAAGGAAAAAACAAAGAATAACATAAGGAAAGACAGAAAGAGAAAGTGATAGAATGATAAAAACAAAGAATAACATAAGAGAAGATGAAAGAAGGAAGAAACAAAGAATAACATAAGGAAAAAAAGAAAGAGAAGGTGAAAGAAGAAAAAACAAAGAATAACATAAGGAAAGACAGAAAGAGAAGGTGAAAGAAGGGAAAAACAAAGAATAACATAAGGAAATATAGAAAGAGAAAGTGAAAGAAAGAAAAAAAACGAAGAATAACATAAGGAAATACAAAAAGAGAAAGTGATAGAATGATAAAAACAAAGAATAACATAAGAGAAGATGATAAAAGGAAGAAACAAAGAATAATATGAGGAAAGATAGAAAGACAAATTATAGAATGATAACAACAACAATAACATTAGGAAAGACACTAAGAGAAAATGATAAAGAATAGACAATGGAAAGATAGAAGAGAAGATGAAAGAAGGAAAAACAGAGAATAACATAAGGAAATTACAGAGAGTATAATAGAATAATAAACGAAGAATAAAATAAGAAGTGAAAGAAGGAGAAATTTAATAAGCGCGTGCGGGGGCCATTACGTCATCGTGTAGAGAACGGGTGTCGACTAAAAACGAAAAAACACCTGGAAATCACGAATTCACAGCTTAGATTAGTAATCGGTTTTAGCCACGTGATCATCACCAAGAAAGTTATGGTAACTTTGAAACCATTTAAATAGGTGTTTTAAGACACCTAATAATGACTAATTTTTCACACCTAAAAATCAAGGATGCCCAGCATAGATTAATAATCCGTTTGAGTCACGAGATCATTACCGCGGAACTTATGGCAACCTTGACTACCATTTAAAAAGGTGTTTTAAGACACCTAATAATTACTAATTTTTCACACCTAAATATCACGGATTCACAGCTTAGATTAGTAATCAGCTTGAGCCACGTGATCACCACCAAGAAAGTTATGTTAACTTTGAAACCATTCAAAAGAGATGTGCAAGACACCTCAAAATTACTAATTTAATACAATCAGAGATTCACGGACAGAACAATAAGACGATTAGCCGGTGTAAGCTAGCTAGTAACGTGATTATTACCATCAACCTTGGATAACCTGTGAAACCCATCGATAAAGGTGCTTAAAAGACCAAATAATTACTTATTTATCACCACCATCAGTTAACGGATAACAAACTCGTTGCTTGGTCAAGTGGTTATTTGGTCATTAACACTTGATTTACAGAGGTAAGTGGATGATCACGTTACTCCAGTCGCGTGATAAATTGGTGGTTTTTAGGTTAGATGAAAACGTGAGCAGGAGTACCTTTTTTGTTTAAATGAAGGCACGTGTCGATAATGTTTAAATCTAGTTCAAAAGGCACCATACTTTAAAATCACTTAAAATACACTCCCAAAAGAGGTTATTTTTTAGTGTTCTGTTTACTGGGTGTTTACAATTTCCCCCACAACCCCCCCCCCCCCCACCCCGCATGTAGGCCCACACATGTAAACACATTGCAACCACGAATGTAGCAAATAAAATCGCCCATCTACAAATTTAAAAAAAATCCATGTCAACCTCAAAATGTGAAAACTAATTGTTTACATTAAAGTACCTACATTTATTATCAGATGTATGTGTGCGTGTGTGAATGGGAGAGACAGAGAGAGACAGAGAGAGAGAGACAGAGACAGAGAATGAGAGAGAGAGCAGATTGTTCCGTGTAAAACAGAAGGATGCGGACATAAAAAGACCAGTGAATGTATTTGTATTGAAATTCCTTTCTTTATAATTTATACACCACATTCAAACTCAACATCATCTTCATCGTCGACAGTATTATGGATTTTTACTTCAATGTACCATGTCATCCTCTTCATTTAAAAATATTTTTGTTAAAGGAGAAAAATTACATTTCATGCACATAAACAAATTTACCCTCTCTAAGGGTGCGTTTAAGCTTAAATTTTGAAGGCAGAATGAGCGATTTGTAACGCTCATCGTAAACGCTCATCGTAAACGCTCATCGTAATCGCAGTTCCACGGTGTACTGTTTATGCTCACTTCTCTGGCTCCTCCAGGCAATTCTCCATGGGTGGCCTTAATTGGCCTTGCAGCTGGATTCGCAACCTTGAAATGCGCATGCTATGTAGACCATGGTCCATGCGTAAACCCACTAGAGGTCAGTGCGTTGACCCCATTTAAACGCGTTTACAAATTGTAAACGCATCTTTTTGTGAGTTTACGATCGGCGATCGTGATCGCCGTTTTTCGGCGATTCTACAAAAGTGAGAAAGGACGCAACCGTGTTTTAAACTAAACGCGTAACAGATGCCTGATTCTGGCCAGAAAAAGTTAAGCATAAACACGCCCTAAAACGACCAATACTTTGACCATTCGGGTGTTTCGTGTCGTCAGTCTGGTATCAGTCTCATTGGTGCGACTATAGGGTATGGCAACATACCGTTTTGCAATACAAAACATTTAAGCCTGTCTGCACTAGTTTGGCCAGGTGGGATTACACCTCCCTGCATGGTCACATATGGTTATCTCATCAAATCAGCTCCCAATTAACATAAGAAAAAGAGGATAATGGGGGACCAACGGGTACCGCTTAGGCATTGTTTGTTATATGGAGGGCGCAAGTAGCTACACATAGTCAGAGCCAGTAGTGCAGTCCCGCAGGGGCAGATCCAGGGGGGGGGGGGGGGGGCACGTGCCCCCCGGCCAAGAAAAATATGTTGAAATCAGCCCTAAATTCGCCCATAATGCACTAAAAAACAGAGGCGTGCCCCCCCGGCCAAATTTTTTTTTAAATAATTTTTTTTTAATTTTTTTTTAATAAAAAATAAAAAATAAAAAATATGCCAATGGCTGACCTAAAAAGGTGACATAACCCCCCCCCCCCCCCCCAGCGGCTGGCTGAGTCGTTGCAATTTTTTGGGGACCAAAAAAAAAAAAAAAAAAGTCCTCTAACCCCCCAAGTGCCTCAATACAAATATTTCATTCACCTGAAATGAATTATTGTATTTCAATAGTCTGAAATATGAAAATCACATATAGTACGATGTTGTTAGGTAGGGAAAGCCATAGCGTTCGTCCTACCAAGCGATAATTAGTGTATGCAATTCGCATTCTCACTACTGAAATAAAATTATTTGTAACAGGTTAATGAAATGATTCGTAACGAGGCATTTAACAAAGATAGAATTGTTGGGAGCCCCAACATTTTGATGGCAAAATTTCATTTCAATTGTATAATGAAGTGAATTAAGGATGTCATTTAACACTGGCTTCTTCAAGGGTTCTCAAAATAAATAGGTTAGAAGGCGAATATTGATGAAAGTATACAACATTTAGGTTTTTCTGCCTACGACACAAAACCTAAATTTTGAATTCTTTCATCAATATTCGGCGTCAAGTGCATTTGTTTCGAAAATCCTTGCAGTAGTGTTTGTTAGATGACAAACCTCTTTCACATCATCGTAGAATTTAATTGAAAAATTTTGCCATATCTTTTTTTGTTTAGAATGCATGTGGGGCTCCAAACGCTTTAGAGGGGCTTTAAATTTGACTCCATTGCAAAAATGATCTATTGTTAGAACGAGGAACAGGTTGAGATGGTACAGCAAATGTTTTAGTTTTGAAATCATGTACACACATTTGAGACTCGGCGTGTTTTTAAATTTTCCATTGGTTTTTATTAAGAGTATTATACCATGATATACCTTACAGTATCTCTGAAATAAGTAAAATATATACAGATGCCCAAAATGCCTGGTTTTTCTCTAAAGCTCAGCATAATTATGACACAGGGGTATAGTAGACATAGTAACTTACATACATAGAGTAATGGGCCCTGTGGCATGAAAACAGAAAATGTATTGCAAGTTAAAGTAAATCAACTGTATGTCCAAAACTAATAACTCCTTCATGCAACTGTACCGCAGACTGACTTGAAACAGATTTTTTTGTGTGTATAGAACCCTGATATTTTATTATTTAAATGGTTTACATCATACCATTGATATCAAAATCAAGGGCACCGCAATAATGTACATGTATGGCATGGAGACTTTGATCAATGCTACAACTTATAAAAGGAACAAAATATGGAACCATTCTAAAATCTTTGGACTTATCCAAGTCTACATAATGAATCAATGCTTCCTGCTCTTGAGAATTTTAAAATTTTAAGATTTCCAAAGCTATCAATAAATCTAATGTCATCAGAAGAAAAAAATCTGCTCCTAAATGACAGTAAATGACTACCAAGACTAGGGGAAAATATTTCCTTTCTCAAAATAAAGTTACAAATCGTTCCCAAGGCTCTGGTGCATATTATTCGCACACAAATCCTTCTTTTAAATAATATTAGTTGAAAACAACAAAAGTGGTCTATAATTGTCAGGAATGTCATGACTGACCAAGATAGAGCTGCCTAATAGACAGCTACCGGTACTTTTAACATAAAAACATGAGCATTATCTAACAATCATTGTACTGAATTTGCAATAATATTCCTAAGAAACTAATGACAGATATCAAAGTTGGGGGAGATCAAACACAGACAATGATGAAGGCCTTCTTTAATACAGTACAGTCCAATATTTTGATAACTCCAGACAGTTTTGGTGTGAGGTAGAATCTATAGACGGACCTTTACACCTAGATTCCTTAATTTCCACATCTATCAAAAAGGAAGGTCACAGCCTTGGATATAGAGGATTAAGTGTAGATTATTCTAGATCTTAGTTTACCAACAATTGGTGGTGAAAATGTTGGTGGGATTATAAACTCATCAATATTAAAGGATCTGGTAAACTTTGACTTATATCCTTTAAAAAAATCCTTGATTTAGCTCATGCTGCAATGATAATTATAAACCTTTAGGTGAGTCAGGAACCTCATGACTTTTACAAGCCGATCGCCTGTCTGATTATCAAGATATTTATGATTGAAAATCAAAATCAAATTTTGCGTTTGCCAAACAGTTTTCTCAACACTACAGTCTATTGGGGAAAACGCGGAGTATGGTAAAACCGGTCACTCAAAGGTTTTTACTTTTTTGAGGCACTTCTTGATCAATTTGAAGCGCAATTTTTTTAGGGCTTCAATATTACACCATATCACAGACACTGATTACACGTAGGGCCGTGCATCTCAAATTTAACATTGTGAAATGATCCCTTTAACAATGAAGTGATAAGTATTCTGTTGTAATTCTGACAAGAAAAAATATAGTTCATGTGCACATTTCTTTCCTTGGGGAACATGTGCTGTACTACATGCTAAAATGTAATAAATCATCACTCACAGTATCAAACATGCAATTAGAGTTCTCAATGAAATTATTTTACCTCTATCTGTGCTCAGAGAACACTTGTACACTGAACATGCCATGTTCTTGAATATAGATTTTTTTAGAGAGGTATGTCACATGCTTATAATCTTGTCTAGAAAAAAAAAAAAGGTTTGGAAAAATAGTGTCATTTACTTTCATCACACAAAATCATCATATGCACATTTGAGTAGTTCCTTCAAAATTATAGATTGAGAACGTTTTGACTGGGTAAGAAACTTGGCAGCATCTCCCATCATCATTATAGATCATACCATGAACCATCACTACAGGTATGTGTAAACTCCCAATGATATAGAATTACAATAGTCACACCTTTCTCCTCAGACATATGCATTCGCACTAAACAGCGCATACAATATGCATTTTAAACGAATTTTACCTAATGAGCAGAAAAAAAAGAAGAAAAATATGGTTAAAATTATCAATTTCTGACATTTCAGATGGGCCAGGAGCATGACAACCTTCAAGAGCTCTCTATAATGCTATTACCCCCCCCCCCCCCCCCCAAAAAAAAAAAAAAAAAAATATGGTAGTTTCACAAAGAAGAGAAGCACCTATGTATCATGGCAACCATAATATCTCTTAATTTTGTAATGTAATACCTCAAAACCATTACCTCTTTCCATTCCTTTCCATTACTTACTTTATTTACCTCACCTTAAATAAAAATACAGTTAATATCTGATGCAGATCACTGCCAGTAAAGATCACATATAAAAGCTACCAACTCCTCGTTTGTTCAAATGTAAGTAACTCGGAGTCAATCTTATGTACATATCGTATCAATCATCAAAGAGAAGAAGAAAAAATTATACAAGCATGTTGTTCAAGAAACTAGTCACATATTTACACTGGTATGGCAACATTGCATGAAGAGGATAAACATGGTATACAAGAACAGCTTATTCAAAATGATAAATGGCAGACAAGCACTTATATATTCGGAAATTGCAAATGATTTAGCAAGCAGTACTCATAAATCAAGGCCCTTAGTTGCCTCATACTGGGAGCAATCAAGGGTTTTATAGCCGTTTGGTCTACAAGTTCGTCTAGTACCCTATTTGTCTCCTCCCATGTGGTCTACACCCAGTCCGTTTACTATCTTCATGGTCTAATAATTATTTTGTCTACTTATCATTTGGTCCAATCACCATTTTGGCTAAGTCATTTGGTCTAATCTCCAATAAATATACTGCCCATGACTACATGATCAATAGACCAAATGGATAGCAGACTAATTAGATATTAAACCATATGGAAATTAGACCAAATGACTATTAGCCTAAAAGGTCATTAGACCAAATGAGAAGTAGACGAAATGATAATGAGACAAAATGGAAAGTAGAGGGAATGTGTGTAGACCATATGGGAAAAGACAGATTGGGTAGTAAACAAATAGTTGTAGACCAAACACCACAAATGCTAATTCACCCATAAAAGCTGGTATGTGTTGGGGGAAAAGCAAGGGTAACCTATATAATTGCTATCAGTTTTTATGCCTTTGAAGCCTACATTATGTATGTCTTGAATCTGTCATTCAGAATTTTATCGTACATTCTTTTTATTCAAGAAAAAAAGATATTTAAATCTAATTTTTTTAAACAGAAAATAACATTAGCAAATCATAATCAAAAGGATTAAATAGACCTCTATTCTTAAAAGAAAAAAGAAGTAAATAACAGATTTGAGAGCACACTGATTAGACAATGAAATGTACACGAAATTCAAATAGGATATTGACATGAAGTATTAATTCTTATAATCTTGTTTCAAAAGCTGAATTTAAAGAAGAATGTATGAAAAGAATGTGTCGTCTTAGCTAAAAAATAATATACGATGTGAGAAAGTATACACTTAATTTTCACTTCACAAATTGTTTAAAATAGGTTTCATTTTGAGGCAACTTCGAAAGGAAATGTCTGATTTCATTGATTCGACGTGGGCAGTGGATTGAGAGTCTCAGAGGGTGACTGCTTCTGCTTGGATGGGTGGAGCTGAGTCGACGGGTCTGGTGGTCTTTTGGATGAACTCTGGTTGTTTCCTGCCCTGGACGACCTCTGCATCCACGATGACCTCCTCGATATCAGACCCTGGGATCTCAAACATCGACTCCAGCAAGATGATCTCCTGTTAAATGAAACAATAGCTAGATTGAGTTCTAAAGCTCAGACATTTTAAAGGATATAAAGTTGAACGAGAAATAACATTTACAAAAACAATAATAATAATAAGTTAAAACTTTTGGTGGGCATTAATTGTTATGAGAATCTATTCCACGAGATAAAGGAAAAAACAAAAATCAAACTAATGACTATCATATCTGCCTGTAAAACTTTTCCAAAGAAAGAAAAGTTGTCAACTCAGATTTGATACTTTTAAACCATGTTGTAGTTCTCAACTATATTAGGCTCTGTTTCATAAAACTTGTTATCTATTAAAAGTTACAATAATTGTTATAAGCTACTAAAATCCTTACATTTGACTGGATAATAATAATAATTTAAAACTTTTGTTTGGCACTCATTATCATGAAAATCTATTCCACGAGATAAGGGCAAAAAACAACAACCCCAAAACAAATCAATACTTATGAGTATCATATCTGCCTGTAAAGCTTTTCCAAAGAAAGAAAAGTTGTCTACTCAGATTTGATACTTTTAAACGATATTGTAGTTCTCAACTATACTAGGCTCTGTTTCGTCAAACTTGTTATCAATAATAAACAAGATAAAATAATTGTTATAAGGTACTGAAATCTTTACATTTGACTGGATATTAGCAGAATTGTCATCGATTTGTGGCAGTTGTTACTAATAGCAAGTTTCATTCAACAATGCCTGTTTGTGATGTGAGGGAGTCAGACTGAGAGAGAGAGAGAGAGAGAGAGAGAGGAGGGGGAGAGGGGGGGGGGGGGGGGTGGCTTACCATGATAGACCTGAGACCTCGGGCACCAGTCTTCCTCTCCAAGGCCAACTGGGCGACAGCTTTCAAGGCATCATCAGTAATCGTTAGCTGACACTGTGTGGAAGCAAGCGTTTACTGAATTAATAACAGTAATAGTCACATTTGTAAAGTGCTTAATAATATGCTTTTAAGCGCTTCAGATTGTAATTATCATTACCCCAGTCACAGGATTCAATTGCTATTCCGCACATGAGAGTGCACACGCTCCGCTCCCTGAGGAGTATTCTGGCCAGGCACCATTTCACAAGTGTTAACATGCCAGCCCAACCACATTAATGTTCGCATCTTACCAGGAACCCATTGAACATCTACCGGTAGGTGGAGAGTGGCAAATGTAAATTAATGTTTTGCTGAAGGATATATCTGCCATGTACCAAGTGACTCGGTCCAATGATGTATCCACTAGATAAATGATTAATGACACTGTACTAGCAAACTAATTATCAAAGATGAAACACAAAATGTTCATGTTTTTAGAGAAGAAAGCATTTGGTGGATATCTAACAGATATCGCAACAACCCTCCATTGAGCACTTAGCATCCGCCTCCCGGGTATAGCAACCCAAAGACTTCCAAGCATACCCACAATATTAAAACATTATTATTTTTCTATACAAATTAGGAAAAGACCTCTCTTTAAAGATACTATGTCCCTTTTGCAGCCAACATCAAATTCTGTAGAACTTTGCAGAAATTATGAATATGTCATTTATGTCCTATCCGTGAAATGTAAACGTTAGCAGTGCCCTAGTATTCAAATTATGCAAGGAAACCCATTTACTTTCTAGACTTCCCTGTCAGACACTATTGAGTGACTGACTGACATCTTTTTTTGTTGGTAATAACTTACATAAAATGAGCTGTAACAGGTACTTGAGTATTTGTCTACATCAATAACCCACTGCTTGTAATGGCCAAAATTAATCTGATTGAGTCTTTGTGCAGCCCAAAACAATAGACCATTGGGTACAAGGGTCTGAAAATCAGACTATTACTTAGGTGATTGCAATCACTCATGTCGATTCGACAACTAATGGTCATTATTTTCCAACAAATAGCCATTTTCAAACCCTTAAATTTAGAGGGAAGTTCTAAATAAGTATTGTCTTTCAAATGCCGTTGGAATGTAATCTTTTCATTTTTTGGACCTGCAAACGTGACATAGTACCAGTAATTTTACCCAGTAATTTTATCTTTAACGGCACTGATAAATGAATGGGTATTTTACCGAGTCCATCTTGAAGAGAGCTTCAAACTGAGGTATGATGGCGTTGCGTGGCTCTGTCAGGATACGCTGTAACATCTCTTCATCCAGCGAGCCCAGGCTGACAAAGATTGGGAAACGACCCACAAACTCAGGGATCATACCAAACTCAATCATGTCCCTCGACTCCACCAGTCGCAGCATAGCATCCTTCTCCTCGTTGTCTTCCTTGGCACTGGAGCCTTCCGCTTGGTTGGTTTGGTCGGCGATGGAGGCGGCGCGGCGGCCTTGACTCACGTTGGCTGGAGCTCCAAAGCCCAGATACTGCATTCGGAGAAATCATTTACAAAATTGCGAAATTATTTACAAGGCCATATAGAATAGACCATTTACAATTCCAATTCATAATGAATCTTTGCGTATTACACATTCCCCATAGACTATGGACTATAGTCAATGTGTCAAAAGATCTTGTATGCCATTTGCTCATGACTCAAAATGTGCATTGTAGTATATGAGAAATTTTTATTTAGTTGATATCATAAATAAGTAGTTATAGGATCCTGTCCTTGCAAATAAACTGAGAAATCTTCTATTCTTCAACCTTTCTCTTTTCTTTTTTGAGCTGAACGGAGTTGGGATCAGGACCCTGTTTCATAAAACTTGGATAAATTATCAATAACAAGTTACAAGTTACTGTTATAAGCTACTGAAATCATGGCATCTGATTGGCTGAGAGCAAATTTGTCATAGAAATTTAGCATTTCTTATTGATAAAAAGATTTATGAAGCGGGCCCCAGATGTCTCACCTTCTGTTGCTTTCTCCTACTGATGATCCTGTCCAATCCATTGAAGGCACCTGAAGCAACGAAGAGGATGTTAGTGGTATCCACAGGAACACTCTCTCCTCTGAGCTTCCTAGAGCTTCTCTCAGGAACATTGACCACGGTTCCTTCCAGGAGCTTCAGTAGACCCTGCTGGACACCTTCTCCACCTACATCACGCAGCTGATGGATCCCGGGGACGGCTCCGATCTTATCCACCTCATCGAGGAAGATTATACCTATGGAATAAGTTCAAAGCAAGGGTATGAATAATGCGCAACCTGTATTACAAACTCACAGAGCTCTACACAGGGACTTTATTATATTTAGAATTGATTTGCAGGTAAGGTACAATGTAAGTCCTTCAGTAACAAAAAAAGTCCTCATGATGTGAAACAACCTATTCAACATAATTGCAAAGCAAGAGAATGAATAATACTCAACCCAAACTCACAGAGCCCCACACAGGGACAATGATTATAGTGAGAATTGACTTACAGGTAAGGTATGACCTTCAGCAACAAAAACTATGCACAACCAAAAATATACAGAACAATATGGTATTGATAAATCACCAAAAAAAATATACTTTTAAGTCCTCATGATATGAAACAACCTATTCATCGTACAGCAAAGTCACAATCTCACTACTTGTGGTCATGAGTGCATCTGTCTAGCTGGCCCTATACTCCAGATTTAATTCAACTCAATTTCCTAGCTTATCTTAGGATTTCTGTTTTTACTACTCAGTGAAGAAAGTATTCTCATCAATATCTTTACAGGTATGGAAACAGCTCAAAAAGTACACTTCTTAAGATATAATTTTTTTATGAATTAATGGCCATACAGATGTTTTTAGCCTAATTACTTTGATATCTTATACTTATTGTTTCTATTTCAGGATAAGTAATATTAGACCCTCTACAAACCAGGGCCTTTCCTTATAAACAGTTGCGACTAATTGCAACTCATTTGCGATTGATATCAATCGTAACAACGTACATACTGTATTAGATAGGAGACTGCAAACTTGTGATTAGAGGACTTGCGACTGATTAAAGGACCCTGCGATTGATTTGGGTCAATTACAACTCTTTATAAAACGGGCCCAGGGGGTGTTTCACAAAGCCTTTTGTCAATGACAAATGACAAATATCAGTGAGAAATCTGCTGATAACCAATCAGAAGCAAGGATTTCAGTAGTTTATAACAAAAACTGTCACTTGTCACTGCTGATGACAAGTTTTGTGAAACGGGCCCCAGGAGAAGTTAGATTCTTACCTTGTTGTGCCTTCTCTACATTGAAGTTAGCATCAGCGAGTAGCTTGGCTATAACAGACTCAATGTCCTCTCCTACATACCCAGCCTGTGTTAGGGTGGTGCAGTCACAGATGGCAAAGGGAACATCTAGACATGTGGCTATCGTCTGCGCTAACAAGGTCTTTCCTGTTTGAGTAGAAAAATCAAGCTTATCAATCACCCATCAAAAGGGAGAAAGAGCATCTGAAGACAAAAATGCCTTACTATTTCATATTCAATTGAATTTACTCCCAGGAAATCTAACATTGAGAGCTAGCATATGGTCCTAATGACAGACTGGTGCATACTAAAGGGTAATCCAACCTTTGTACTACCGTAAGTTTATTTGCATAAAACTGAAAAATAAGAAAATTATATTTAATGTAGGAAATATGACATCACTAAAGTCTATGCGAATCTCAAAATGACAGAAGATAGTGATGTCGTGGATAGCGCTCCCATCTGTCATCTACAGTACAAACATATCATTGATTTGTTTTTAAAGTGTCTTCGTTTGAGTGCTTTCTCCCTTGGGGCACTACTCACAATACATAATGGATAGAACATAGTTTCTGTAGGTCAACTAAAGAAAACAGACCCTCCTGCGTCATACAATTACAACAAGAAGAACTTTAAGTAATTTTGTGTGTTGAAAGAAATGGGAAAGTCGTCCGCCACTACATCACAGACACATTACCAATTCAGCGAATACCTACATGTACATGTACAATGTATAGTGATTACAACTCATAATTTGCTCATGATATATTTAATTCCATTCCGAAAATAGCCTATTAGGAGAGTTGCGGTATGTCTCCACAATCATTATGACTGTGCCAGGGACAAGTGATGGCCTGGTGGTAGAGTCACCAAAAAAAAAAGGAAAAGATTTGAATAAGGTTTTTCTACAGTGATCTTACCTGATCCAGTTGGTCCGAGCATGAGGATATTACTCTTGTCCAGCTTCAGGTCAAAGACGTTAGCATAGAGAAGTTCACTACCCCTATGCTGATGGTCAGTTTCCGTAGGTCCTTGAGCCCCTTGCTGACCAGACGAAGCCCCTAGGGCATTGCCTTGATTACTGATACCAGCGAGTTGTAAGAGTTCTGTAAATTAGATGCATACCATATGAGATTTGTAAAAAGAATGTGGCAATATTAAATTCTTCCTTGTCATTTCAATGTACACATCATTACATTTTAAACCTTTAATTTTGAAAGTGGACAAATTTGGCACTGTATTGCACTCTCGCATGAACTAATTAATGTTTAGGGAGTAAATGAAGTGCTTCTCACACGGTATTCACGACAGAAAATAATCTACTGTACATACATGTACATTGTACATCACAAGTCCATTTGACATATTGTAAACAGTTCATTTGTCTTGTTTTTCTTGGTATCAATATTATACATGTTCATGAATTTACCATTAAGAAAAGAGCGTCATTCAACTTTCTCTGTAAACTTAAGTATATAAGAAAGGATTCAAAGTTTAAGTGTTCGATTCAATGTTCAAATCTTCCTTGAAAGAGCACATTTCCAAAGCTTTTGTATTACCGGTATGCATGTACTGTATACAGTACATACATTTACATGTACCGGTACGTACTGTATACAGAAAATACATGTACTGTACATGTACATGTACATCTGTAAACTTTTTCTCAGTTTCACCTACATGAAGATTCATTTAAATAAAGTGGTCACATGTTTAAGTGCACATACAGTACATGTAGCCAATAGCACACATGTACTGTATTAAATTAATGTCTTGGTTTGTAACTCACAATAATTGAGTTTGCATTATCTTTTGTTATGAATTTGTATAGGTTTCCTGGTCTAGTGGATACATACAATGTACAGTATGTCACCAGACTGAGGATCACATGGTTAGCGGTTCAAGTACCCGGAAGGAAAATTTTTAATGTGGTTGGATTGGCATAGTGTTCAGTACACTAGTAAAACCGCGCCTGGCCGGAATACTCCACAAGAAGCAGAGCGTGTGCATTGTCATGTGCAGATTAGCAATTGAATCCAATGACAAAAGGTAATAATTAACACAATGTAAAGTACTTAAAAATGTAGTACAGTATGTATTGGTGTACTGCAAGGTTCTGGAATCATCAAAATGATAACAAATTGGGCCCAGTCTTGTTAAAGTAACAAGCACTGTACACAGAAAGATGTACATGTATATTGGAATCTGTCCCAAATTTTATGATGTTACATGAAATATTTAGTATATCAAAGTATTGGGAAAGCCATGATTTTCAGGCAACATTTCTTATCTGATGTTCGTCCACACTTAAAACAATGATAACACTCACAAATTATTTTTCACCTCATCCCAGAACCCAACCTTCTCTTTAAGTGCTATACAAATGTGACTATTGTTATAATGGGATGTTTTCTTGACCTGACACTCATATCAGGTCAACAGACCTGGACAGTGTAAATACTGACCCAACACACAAAGGTGTACAATATTGTCAAGAGAACCTACAGTGTACATGTACATGTAGTTCAAAGTACAATGAGCTCACGTAACAGAGGTCATCATGTGTGTAGTTACTAACAAAAATATTCTGCATTGAAGCAAAAAATTTAAAAAGGGTTTGCCATTTATAACAGTAAAAAGGGGATGTTATACTGTTCCAAAGTACACAGAAGCTTTGAAGATTTCTTAGCACAGTAATTCTGTGTATGACACATGTACATGTCCTTTGAAAAATGCTGCATGGATTGAATTCACAACATGCATGTACAGTACATGCAGGATATATGATATCTAAACATCTAATTTGTTATCATTCTTTTCATAGAGGCCTACATACTGTATGTACATGTACATGTACACAGGTGTCAGGTGATATGACTATGATGGGATCCTCAGTGGGCCTACATCATGTGATCAACATACATGTAGGTGGATGTACAGTATGATTGCTGGACTTTATCATGTAATCTTCACACATGTTCACAATCAAACTCACTTAAATACATGTTGATATGGGAATATTTCTGTGTTCAGTATGGTAGACTTGCACATACAGTATACGTTCTTCGTATCGCCAAGACAACAAAATTAGTTCATAGAGACCAACATACAGTGTACATGTACATGAAGGCCTACTTTACATGTACATCAGGCCTCTAAAATATTAAACAGGTGCCTGGGATACATGTCATGGGCGCGCAAAATATAAGTCTTGACCCCCAAACTAATTATTTTTAAAGTTTTTACATAGGGCCTGTACAGTATACAGAGTCATACAGACTGTAAAAAGTGCAATCTGGACCCTCTTCCAGAAGTTCTACAAAAAGTTAGTGTGAAGCCCTGCCAACAGGCTACAGTACAGTACATGAACATGCTGTTGGTGTGTCATTAATCTAGGTCAGCGCAAAGAGGATACAGACTTCTATTTTGAGTGATATTGCTGAACAGTAGACATGTACATGTACATGTACATGTACATGCACAGGCCCAGAACTAGATTGACAAAGTCATCTTGTCTGTGAATGGAAGTCCACTTTCAGGTTTGTTTACATGTAGTTGACATGAGCTTCAATAGAATGAATCTTCTGTTTTTCTACTCCAAAATTTAACATCCCTTGATTTATTTATACTTATTGTTAAATTCGTGTAGCTGAAAAGCTATAAATATCCGTGATGCTCATTTGAAGAAGAAACAGTGATTTTTTTTGTTAAATTTGTGTAGCTGAAGAGCTATGAATATCCGTGATGCTCATTTGAAGAAGAAACAGTGATTTTTTTAGTTTTGTTTATCCCAGTCCAGTCCTTGACAAGAGCACAAGCAAACCACAAATATACACAAAATGTGACCTTTTAATTAAAAAGGAAAACATTGCAGCTTTTATAAGCAAGTCATCTTGTGTCGTGGACGAGTGGATATGTCAACGGACTGTGGATCACAAGGTCCGCGGTTCAAGTCCCACCGCGGCACTAATGTCCTTTGGCAAGACATTGATCTACATTTGCCACTCTCCACCCAGGTGTTAAATGGGTACCCGTAGGATGCGAAAGCTAATGTGCTTAGATTAGCAAGTGTGCGCTTGAAAAAATGACGCCTGGCTGGAATGCTCCCCAGGGAGTGGAGAATGTGCATGCATTGTGTGCGGGTAAGCCTGAATCCGATGACCGGGGTTATAATATATCTATCTGTAAAGCGCTTTGAGAGGGCCTTCGGTCTTGAAAAGCGTTATATAAGAACTAGCTATTATTATTATTATTATCTGACACTCACCCCTGGGAGTAAAGTTTCCACTTTGACCTTTGCCCTCCACGTCACCTCCATTCTTCTGAGCTGGTGCTGGGATGTTGTTGTAGATCCTCTTGTAATGGTTGTATACAGCTACCGATAACACCTTCTTGGCTTGGGACTGGCCAACAACAAACTTGTCTAAGTAATCATAAATCTGCACAGTAGTGAAAGAACAAAAGAATAACAATTATTAATCAACTCCATCTTTCCACTGTATCACTAACATTTCGCAGTTGTCTCCATTTCAAAGGAAATTAAAACGACAAACATTTCCTTTGCTTGGGAAATGCATTTCCTTCCAGGATGCAGCTGACTTCAACTCACTGTGTACTGTACATGTACATGTAACATGTAAGGTCAGAGTGCATAGTTGCATACTAGCATGTATACATGTAAGGAACTAAAAGGACAATACAATGTTCCCTTTGATACAAGTTATCAGTGAAACATTAAATGATGGCAACCGATCAAATAAGCTGCCCTTATTATTCATTATACACTATACAGTGTACATATCACAATTCAATTACAAAAAAACAACTACGACGTAGTACGGTATATATGTTGTAAACAGTAAACTGCAATGTAAAATTCTTCTTTGTCATTTACACCTTCATTTACACTTTAAAAGTGGTCAAATTTGACCCTGTATTGCACTCTCAAATAAGCTTATCGGTGTTCAGGGAGTAATTTGGGCATTTGTCAAACTTTACCGTACTACTTACAAATAACCTACTAACATGTACATGTACAATGTACATGTACAATGTACATGTAATGTACATCACAGGTTTATTATTGCTCAGTTCATTTGTCATGTTTTCTTCATATCAATATATATTTTTACCAATTACCATTAAGAACAAAACTAATCTTTGTAAAAATCAAATTTCCCATAACTGTAATAATACAATGGAGGCATGATCTGTTACAATTCACTGGGCTGAGCAGAAAATATTTACATTAATTTAACCTCTATCCAAGTTCACTGTACATGTAGGCTACAATACTGGTATGTTATTAATTTGGAACTTGGAACCATAAACATGTCAAAATCTAATATTGAGCATATCAAAGTCATGAATGTATTCACTCCCTCCTTCAAGGGTTTGTAAATATATTGTTGGAGTTTCTGACCTGACCTTGAAAAACATGTTATTATGGATTAAGTCAATTAATTCTGGACTTTGATCTAAGAGCACAAGGAGAATTTACGATAGCATTTTAATCACTTTGAATGGGGGTTAATAACCCTATTGTAAATTAATGCACCATTTTGTAAATACATGGGCATATCATGAAAACTCTACAGTATCTCTTACTATCGCTTTTCCAGTAAACAAGTTCCACAGGAAGCTTATATTCAAACCTTTGTCATAAGCTGTTTTGTATTGTATCAAAGATTATTTATATACAAATATTTAATTAAACATCAGATCAATAACCTGTTGAACATGTTCATGTATACACAAAATGAGAATGCATGCAACTGATGCAAATCTTGTCTGTTACAAGTAATTAAGAACCCCCCCTCCCCCCCTAAAAAAAAAAATATATAAAAAAATAAACCTGTAGCACCACAACAATGAAACTTTCTCACAAGATTAAAATTTTTGAAGTCAAAGAATTTATTAGTTGCCGTAATTCATTTTTGGATGATTGTTAAAAAATAGATGAATAATGTAAATGAATGCATAATTCAAATACAAGCACCCAAACTAGGGTACCCTAACCATCCATCATAATAGATATTTAGATTGAGCAGCAATTACCTTCTTTGGTGGTGGAGGTGGTGGTCTATCTGATTTAGGAGCGATGGTTTCTTTCATACTCTTCTTACTGTCTGATTCAGACAGTACCACAAAGAAATGATGACACTTTTCACACTTCACAAAACGTGTAGAAGCTGTAAAGATAAAAACAGATGTCAAATGATATCATCAGATACGATTCATTATTAAGGTCTTTAAAATCGATTGTCGTACATGAATTATACTGTACTGAAAATGCACTGTACTGTATCTTCTTTTTTTCTTCTTCAAGATAATCTGCCTCCTTTAATACTGAAGATTCTTGCAGATGCAGTATACTCGGCCTGGTTGGGGTATGCAGGTGGACCTTTACACCGGGGTTTCCCCCTACTCTTATACGAATAGTGCAATGGGTTCTTAACGAGCAAGGGTGGTGACCCTCCTGTACACGGGGCCTCCATTTAACATCCTATCCGAGAGACGGAGTGTTTTCCACTTGACATAACCTGCATCTATGAACAAGGGAAGGGTCACGTTAACACACAACGCAGGCTTCAGTCATCTGCCTGGGTGGGAGTCGAACACGGGATCTTTGGTTCGACAGGCAGACGCTTTACAGACTGAGCCAACTCGCCTCCTATTGCATAATGCACACTTCATGTACTTTAACATTTACCATCGTATTTGTGCTTTGTAACTTCCTGACATTTCGTCATATAGTGATGAACATAGGCCTACATATTATTCACTTTATTTTAAGATAAATACAAACCATAAGTGAATCTGAACAAATACTTTCGATCACAAAAGAGCAACTTTTTTTTTTTCTCAACATTTTCATTTTGGTAGCATTTGCAGATGCTTGTCTTCCTCCCATATCAAAGCACTATAGCAATTTGTAAATATACAGGAACATTTCCCATGTCTACATGGTTTACATGAAAGGGAATAGATACATGTACACTGTACGTAATATATTTGAAATCAGAAATTTTATGATGCTACATGTACATACAGTTCCCTTCGTCTATGTCTATGCTGGTACTCGTCAAAAGCCTTTTCAGCAACTAAACGAGGATATTGTGCAAATACATGTAAGATCCCTGTGATGAATACTTACAGACAAATGTTTCAACGTGGGTACATGGATCCCCACACTTAGGACAGCTAAGTTGGGTTGATTTGTTTCCACCATCGCCACCACTGCTGCTACTTCCACCACCCCTAGAGGATCTCCTGGCTGGAGGTGGGTCGTTCTTGGACCCATCGTCATCCCCAGAGGTGGAAAGATGGGGTAGAGAGGTACTCAAAGCTCTGCATTGTACAGGGACGGATAACCTACTCAGTTGATGTGTTCTAAATCTAAGGCAGTTCCTTTGTATAAGATGTCTCGAACAAGCTGTAATTAGACAAAGATGGTTAAGGTCAATGAATGATGTATGATCATGTAAGGCAAGAAAAAACTGATCACTAAACCTGTAGTTTCTAGTTCCTCTTATTTTAATTTTTCCCTGCCTGCCCTCTTCCTAAAATTACTGGCTATAATTTTTTTTTAAATCCAATTCATGAACATGGAAAGGCTAATTGCAAGGATACTCATGCTGGCCTAAGCCTAAGGAGTAAGGTAGAAAGGACTAAAGAAGCAGGAAAAGAACATTGTAAAACTAAATATTTTTATCATGGGAACTGTCATGTAACCAGTAGGGGCGCTGGTCCGAGAATAAGGATCGTCTTCATAAACACAGACCCATGCGTCCTCAAAAATAAGGACCGTCTGCATTTTTACAGACGTACGTTTCATATTTTTGATCGGTGCATTGGCGATGCAAAAAACAGATTCTGCAATGATTTTCTTGATGCATTTTACATTGACATTGTACAGAGACTTTCACATTATAAGCAATAAGTCCTTGGTAAGACGGACAACCCATAAAAGTAGACGGTGAACTAAATCTAGGGTTATTTTCCCCCGGGGAATCCATTTTTGGCATCGCCAGCGGGCAGTTCTGTAACATGAAACCCCCAGAGCGCCGATGAAAAAAAACGTCCTCGAAAATGCAGACAACCCTTATTTTTGAGGACGCATTTTGTCCTCGTTTATGAGGATATCCTTGTTTAAGAGGACGATCCTCATTCTCAGACCAGCGCCCCTACATACTGGTAACATGCTGGTTGATTGTCGCTACCGGTCATCAGAAAGAAGAAGAAAAAGCAATATTATATAAAATATATATATATATAGACTGTGCGGGAGCTTTGCGTTGCACACATAATAAAGATTTTATACATGTAGAAATATGGCTCATGCCTTACGAATATCAAATAGGAATATTGTTTATTTAATTTAGTCGCACTCGCACACATTTTTAAAGTAAAAATTCCAATTTTAAGACAGTGTTTACGGTTTAGTATAAACACCAGATGATTTGAAGAAATAGATCTAGTCAGTTTTGGCTTTGCCTTTCAGTTTGATCAGTTTGATCATGTTGATGTGTGAGTCTGTGTATTCTGCCTAACTTACACTGCCGTTACAGTAACAATGAATAGACCAAATTTACATCTACAGTACCTGACGTTGAAATTGGGCGTTTTGCTTGTTTTGATCCCGACAACAGGGCGACCCGAACAACGGCGGCTGGCTGACGTAATAACGGTGGCATTTTCTGGCGTTGTCTTCTCCCGATTGCACAACAGACTTGTTACAAAGTTGATACCCTATTATCGCATCAGTCTTGATTCAAAGGAAATATTTTATAGACATTAATAAATGATTACGATTAATGTCTAGATCTAATCTGCAATGAGTTACTGTCACAGCGAGTAGTAAACACGACCCCCAAATCATGCGATCGAGATGCCGACTTTCCGGTATGTCCTGTATGCACGCGAGAGCTGCATGCAGTTAGCTGAGCTGCACAAACAAACAATGACCAAACAGCTCCGTTTCTGGAAGGTTTTGTCTTTGGTACTTTAAATTCAAGATGGCTGCAAGTGAGCTTAGGTTCTGACGATTACAAAGATCCGAATTAAGAAACTACAATTTTTAATTTGCTGCAATTATTCGCGTGTTTTGGCAGAAATATCACCTCCAGGAAATTGTTGAAGTATGGCTAATCGTCAGAACATACATAACATACACAGCATACACGTAACGCGTATAGGCCTACTTACGTCACACACAATTCATCGTTTGAAAGTCTTTGCTTTTAGACTGTATTTAAATCATTTTTCAAATCCTCAAATGGTTGGTAAATACCGTGACATTCAAAACACTTTGATAACAAAAAAACAAAAAAATTATTAAAAATATATGGCATACTCGTGATATAGGCCCCGCAACTGTTTTGAATCGATTATAATTTTATACTAGGCTTCTAACTTCAGCCAACTCACTATATATACTCGTGATCTAAGCCCCGCGCAACGGCATCGCGCGCACTTCAACACAGCAGCGGGGCCTGTATCACGACTATACTTATATACTCGTTATATAGGCCCCGCGCTACGGCATCGCGCACTTCTCGCTACCCCAAATAGCGATTCTGCCGAGATCCGGGGAAAATCCTGAAAACGCGCTTGCATTATGGGATAGCTTTTCGACATTACAGCTTCCTGTGCGATAGCGCAAACGTAAAACGCCGTCGCCACACAACGTGTATGCATGCCGAATATGTCGTCTGCTCGGTCTTGTTTTTTTTTCGCAAATATTTCAACGTTTATTTGAACATTTCATTCGTTGTTTTTTGCGTCTTTTGACATCAGTGACGATGGTTTTCTTTTGTGAGGCTGCACAGTGCTGGGCTCATGATTCCAAGCGTAAGAACCCTGAAAAATGGGGGTGGATGAAGGCCGTGACTTGGGATGGGACTCTATACCGGAAGTTGTAGTGACGACCCGAGCGAGTGAAAATTACCTCGTCTCGCGAATTTCGAGATTTTCGTACCTATTTAGGGTAGCGAGAATTCAACACAGCAGCGGGGCCTGTATCACGAGTATATATTAGCGAGTCTCCTATTCAACTCGCTATATATACTCGTGATATAGGCCCCGCGCAACGGCGTTGCATGTTCTACAACATGGACATGGGGCCTGTATCACGACTATACTGTATACTCGTGAACAAGGCCCCATCCTATGCATTTTCAAGACGGACAGCACGGTAGTGGGGCTTCTTACACCGAAGTATAATTTAGGGGGTGTTTTTTTGAGGTTTAATAAATAGAGCTAGCAAATGATTAAAAAGGGTTACATTTAAATGATTAAATTTATCTTTTAGACCCTATTTTAATACTTTTCCTTTTTTAATATTTTACCTTCTTAAATATTTTTCCTTTTTTAATATTTTTCCTTTTTTAATATTTTTCCTTTTTTAATATTTTCCTTTTTTAAAATAAATATTATGGCCCCCTCTCTTTGAATTTATCATTTTTTTTTTTTTTTTTTTTTTTTTTGGGGGGGGGGGGCCCGCCCCCCCCCCCGTGGCTATGTGCCTCCCCCCCCCTCCTCCTAATTATTATTTAAAAAATAAGTCCCTTTCAACCCCCTTTTTAACTCACTTTTATCTCCCTTTTATTGCTGTCCGTCATGAAAATGTTGGCTGAAGACTGAAGTTAGAAGTCCAAGATGATTTGTAATCGATTACAAGACGGTTAAGTTGCGGGGCCTATTTCACGATATAAATATATACATGTAATTAAAATGAATAATCGTGAAAAACAAGTTTTTTTAGTAACATGATAAGACCGAAATTTAACCAAAGTATAAAAGCTGTCTGGAAAATAGTCTAATGTAATCAGCTGTCTTTAGCGATGTTACATATGAAGTTATTGTACATATTTTTTCTGTTGAAATTAAATATTTTAAATGATTTCTTGAATTACAAAAGTAATTTAATAATTTAATAAATGACATTTGATATAATAATGATTTTTAATGATTTTTAATAATAACATTTAAGTATGCATAATATTTGTATATACAATATGTTAATGTATGGTGTACGAGACTAAAATTTTACTTGATTCGGATGCTCGGAGATCGAGAATGCAGAATGGAAAAATTAGAAAAGTTTGGCAAACCCGGTTGTTTGTCATCGTTGAAGTTATTTTTATGAATATCAATGAAATTGAAGTCCCTTTCATTCATAGTATAGTGCAGTGGAAGATTTATGCTAAATGAAAGAATTTAACTTTTTAAAAACTCATAACATTTTTTCAACTTTCAGTTTGTTGACAAAGTAGCGCATGCTGTAGACAAATGTTTTCATCTGGTTGGTATCTTCCTGGCCCGGCCCCCCCACCCCCCCCCCCCCTCCACTCCGGGGTCGGAATGACCGCATGCGTGTTACCAAAATGTCCGGTAAAGGGGTACTTTTCGTGCGACAAAGTCCAGCCCGAGAATTGTAAAAATAAAAAGGGGTGTATTTGACTTTTCACCCGGAGATTTCTCTAAAAAAGGGTTTTTTTTTCTTTTTTCTCTCTCATCTCTTTGGACTCCTGAGAAATTATTCCGAATTTAGGGGGGTAAATTGAGCACTTTTTCGTATTTAGGGGGGTCTCCAAGGCAGGAAAAGCCCGCGAAAAGCCCGCGAAAGGGGGGTTCGGAAATGTTGGCAGTCCTCATGTAGGGGGTGCTTTCAAAAAGAGGGAACAAGCATACGTGTACCCTAAATAACACTGAGTGGGGGGGGGGGGGGGGGCTTCCTGGACTTCTCCAAGGCTTTCGCCACCATCAATCAAGACATCTTATTTTTCAAACTTTCCCATTTTGGGGTGCGTGGTATATGCCTTGAAGTGGTTCAGGAGCTACTTATCCAATAGACGACAGAATACGTATTTTTGAATGATCATACTTCCAATATGCAAAACATATAGATTGTGGAGTCCCGCAGGGAAGTTTGGTGGGCTCTTTATTGATCATCGGATGTCCTTTCATCTTTACTTTTTGCAGATGATTCTGATAAATTGTATTCCCTTAAAATCCAAATACTTTAGTCAATGTTGTAAATTCTGAACCTTGAAAAAGTCACCAAATGAATAAGAGCTTAATAAACTTTCCATTAACCTCCCCCAAAACAAGGTATTTAGTAATTATAAAGACACACTGCCCAGGAATGTTCTTGTTGACGACACCCCCTTGGAAGTTGTCCCATTCATTACATTTCTAGGCATAACTGTTGACAAAAAACTTAAGTGGAAATACCGACGTGTAAGATTATTTCACGGAATATTGGACATAATAAATAAACTTATATTTCATTTTCCGACATCATCCCTACTCATGATTTATTCATCTTTAATTTTAACATATCTGAATCATGGGAAATTTGCTTGGGGCAATACGTAGCAGATTTTATTAGCTAGCCTTTTTTTTGCAAATGAAGTCTCTCCGTATTAACTACAATTCTGCTATACTCTCACGGGAATCTCACACACAGACCCGTTATATGTTAATAGCAGACTATTAAAAACAAATGACCTGCATGTATTTCACTTGGGACAATTTTTATATAACCACAGTAGAAAGATCCTTTCACATAATTATATTTGATGCCATGTTCCCCTAAATCGGTCATTTTCATGAATACCCAACTAAACGGTCTAACGAGCTTTACTTACCACTCTTTAGAACTTTGATAGCGAGCGAGCGAGCAATTTTTTTATAGATTTGTGAGGTCGCAGTGCGAACACTGAAGGAAACAATAATCCTGATGGTGTGTTAAGCACAATATAATCATGAAAGATTGAAAAGATCTTTAATAAGTAACACAACTATATCAAGTAAAGATGCTAGCGACCTTTGGGGGAAATTAAAGAAAAAGTTAGGGGCAAAAGTTTGGAGGAAAGAAAAGGGACATTTATTAGAAAGGAAAAGGGGCACTATACAGTAGGCCTATAATCAAAGTGAAAGGGATAGTTGAGTTCTGTTTTCAGACCGCAAATGCCTTCAAAGTGCATGATTATTGCTCTTATTCTTACCTATGACAGTGCCCTTTTAGAACCTAACATTGCTATGAAGGTAATTTTAGACCCCAAAATGTGTGAAATTTAGCCATTACGATCATACCAATTCAGCTCCACTTTCAAAAAAATACGGTGACCCTTAATTAATTATTTAATTAAAAAATAACAATACATGAGACGGCTAATTGTGGGTAATATAAGCAACACGAAAATGCCAATAAAAAACCAACATCGGCATTGGCTGAATTCAAAATATCTAATATTTGTGGTGGTACATAAGTATTAGAAATCGTTATATTACAGCCGTCTCTGAACCGATTTTAATCAAACAAAGATGATTTTGTCATTTAAATATTATGTTCTTTCAAATTTGACACTCAGTTTTTCATTACCTCACAAAAAATATTTTGTGTAGCGCCCTCTGCAACAGAACTCAACTATCCCTTGAAAGGAATAACTCTCAGATATGAATAGGGTAATTATCAGAGGTGGTAAGAGACACTTGTAATAATGTGGAATGGGCGTCTATTAGAAAGAAAAAGCGGCCCCTATCTGAACCAAAAGGGACACCCTTCCTATCGGTAAAAGGGGGCACTTTTGGGGAACTTGAAAAAGTATGGGGGCGGAGGGCACTGTGCCCCCTGTCCCTGACAGCGCCGCCTCTGCCCACACCTATAGTGATTAAAACTTTCAAATATTGACAATTTTCTCATCTTTTGTCCAATTTCTTTCAAACTTTCACCAATCTGTTTCTCTGATATTTACGCTTTCTTTTTTAGAGTAGTTTAGTTAGGTTCGACTTCCTTTTAATTTCTATTAACACTTTATTGAATCGTAAGCTTTAGTTTTCTCACAAGTTCCACTTCCATTTATAGCAAGTACTCCAAACGTAGATAAGAATATGATATTGCATCGGAGAGCAGCTTTCAAGAAGAACACTGTTCCTCTCATTTGCAACCCTTCTCAATGCATCGTTTCATCTTCTATGAAACGGAAAGTCTCTAAAAGTACATGTATCTCTTGAGGGCGTCCTTGCAGAGACAAAATATACTGGCCATATTCAGATGGTAGGCAAAAAGCCACAACGTAATGTTAGCTCAAATATATCATTTGCACCAATTGCATACAGTTCTATATGCATCCGGTAGGGTTAGCGTTAGGGGCATTATCGTAAAATAGGAAACCACCATTCACTTTAGCGCTTCATTGCGTCACACTCACTGGACTCCTCATGGGCGGCGGAGCGTCTTTCAAATGGGTGGGGGTGGCACCAACAAAAAAGGGAAAAAGGAACATCTATAAAGGGAAACCTAAAAGCGAAAATATACACATTTTAAACATTGGTAGGCCCTTATACCCCTACATTGTGATTAGATTATCAGGGATGATTTCATTGTTTGTTTCTCTCTTTACATGGTCCAAGATGCGGATTAAACATTGTACTTTGCAGTTGGGTGTGATGGTCTGACGATATTTCTTTGCGAGTGAACGAAGAGAGCGAGCAAACAATTTAAGATTTGTGAGGTCGCAGTGCGAAAAATTACATCTTATAAAGAGGAAAAAACAACCCTTATCATGAAAGACTGACAAGATCTTTAATAAGAAACAAAATTATATGAACATAAATTGTGAGCGAGACTTGTGTGAAATTGAAGTAAAATTTGCTGTTAGTTGCTCAAAATTTGGTGCACATTTTACGGTGAAAGGAAAAGGGGGCACATATCCAAAGTCAAAGAGACACTTATTAGAAAAGAAAAGGAGAACGTTTCAAAGTAAAAATCGGAATTACCAGAGGTGAAAATGGGGTAAAACTCACACTTGATAAAGGGCACTCACCAGAGATGAAAAAATGCAATTATGAGAACGGAAAAGGGGCAGTTATTACAAAGGAAAATGGGCAATTATCAGAAGGATATGGCACTAGTTAGAAAGGATAGAGAACGTTTCAAAATAAAAGTGGCACTTATTACAAAGTTAAAGGGGGCACCTCTCGAATTTTAATAAGGGCACTCACCGGAGATGGAAGGAAACGCTTATAACTGTAAAAATAAAAGGGACACCTCTTAGATGTGAAAAAAGGGAATTATAAGAGATGATGGGACACTTATCAAAGCTGGTTAGGTGCATTTCTTGTACCTGAAAAGGGACACCTATGAGATTTTAGTAGATGTATTTATCTGACGTGTGATAAGGGCCATTTATGAGAAAGGTAGGTGGCTCTTATCAAAAAAGAAAAGGGGCATTTATCAAAGATGAAAAGGGGCACTTATCCGAAGGGAAAAGTGCACTTATTACAAAAGAAAAGGGCACTTGTTTAATAGTGTAAAATGGGCACCTCTCAAGTTTGAATAGGGGCAACCAGCATCGGTGAAGGGGACACTTTTAATATTTAAAAACTGGTACTTAATGGGAACTTGACAAAGGAGGGGGTGTGCCAAATGTAACATTTGGGTTTTTATTGAATAAATTAAAATTCATTAAGATGTTATGTATTATATGATATAGGCCCCTCTTGGAGAAAAGTTTGGAATAAAATACTTTTGCTATTTCCTCATTTCTGGATATTCACTCCAACTATTCAGGATACTGGTATTTCCTTTGACGACAAAGGTTAACGAATTGACCCAATACACACAGTAGAGCTAAATTAGGCCAGATCAATTATTGTGGTTTTACATTCGATATTACACGTGCGGTATAGTTGATTTGTACATGTATGCAGTTTTTGGATGATTCCAGCAGCATTCGTCGTTGTTATAGCTGCTCATTAAGGGTGAGTACAATATAATATATTGTTTTTTCACTACTATCGTGTTTAAATACTGTAAAATGATGAGTGATCGTTACCCCCATCAAAATGAAAGTAACTATGATTGTGTTTGATTAATTTGGGGAAGTTACATTTTGCTCAATTTTATCCTCCATTGACCGTGAATGAGTCCAATATATTTTCTTCATGGTGGGACATTTTATTTAAACTCGATACTTCACGGACATCGAACAAATGCCTGCCACATGAGACAAGTAATTCTCTATTGTATTTGGGCTCACCTGTCGTTAAAGTTTGCCGTTTTACGGTGCAAAAAAGTGTTTTGATAACAACAAAAAAGAGCGAAATACAAATTTCGCTTGAACTGATATTGGTTTAAATATTAAAAATGTACAAAGAATGTTTCGTTGCAAGTTGAAACACAACATTTGCCGAATTCTCTGAACACTTCCTTACCAACATTTTTGTGACTTAAAGCCATCCCTGTCGAAAGAAATGTATTCTTTAAACATTTTAAAAGATCATGAATGCAAATAGACACACCGATCAATCACAAGGCAGCATTAGGTTACTTACAATGTTCACTAGAAGTTGCCTAGATAGCAAAATCTTGTTAAATGGGGCCTTTGAAAAGGTTCATGCACAATTTATTGTTTCATCTTTGAAAACATGACAAAATCGAGACAAGTGCTGAGATTTCAAATTATTTAAAATTGAATGCTTAAATGGACAAGAAGATTCGTCTGTGGGTATGAATATGTGTGTGTGTGTGTGTTGGCGTGTGGGTGTGTTTTAGTGACAGCAAGTAAAATAGAAGGAGAGTGCACGAACAGAGACAGAGAGAGATATAAAGGGGGAATCACTGCAGAAGAAAATTGGGATGTAGACATGCAGGTTTCAAAATATTACGCATTTTGAAACAAAAAGATTAAGATATTAAAACACAAATTGATATGATTTTAGTTGGACATCAGAAAGGAGTTTTAGAGCTATTATTTTTCAAGTTTTCGGAGAATTTTTATGCACATAATATTTTTCTATTTTTTGTGTGGGAGAAAGACAGAGATAACTTGACAAATACCTTTACAAATTTCCCGTTGCTTGAATTTAATGAATTTGTTCTCTAAAGCGAAAAGTCAATGCTAGCTAGGTGCATTCGCCCAATGAACACGAAATAAGTTTATTTATGTCTGATATTCACAACGATTCATTTTAAGGGTGCATATCGTTGCCTTGAAAATGAAATGCTAATAAACCATAGTTTCACGAATTCATCAATGAAGGAAATCGTATTTCTCTTTATATCCCTTCCATTTTGTTATTTTGCTCAACTTTCGTTAGGCTTTGTTCCTGTAGATAAAGTGTTTACATGAGAGCAGTCAGCCAGAGAGGTATATCTAAATAACATAGATACTGGTTTAACAAGGACACCAGGTCGGCACAGGCCAGCATCTCCATAGCATCGGCCGGTGGGGGTCGACTTCATTGCAACATGACAATGCAGGGAGCTATAGGAACCTTGTTGATGTCTCTTCTTTTCGTTGGAGCTTTAGGTAAGTCACCGACCATCGAGTTATCCACGATTCTTTTGGTTATAATTCTCTCCTTCGGGAGGCATGTGCATGTTTATTCTAAAAAGTTGTTTTATGTATGGAGAAATCGAAGAAAGTACACAAACTGTAACTAATGCTAAGATCGTACGAAGAATAGCGAGAAGGGAAATGTATTTTATATGGTAATGATGCTATAGGCCAGAAGAAAGATTGATGATATATGAAAATGACATCTCAATTCTGCAAAACATTATCTTGAGGGCTATAACCTGTGGCATGACAAAGTTTTCTTGACCTCAATGTGTTATTAGCCAAAACACTTGTATTGCATGATGAGATCGTCCTTCATAGGTTGCTATTGTTTCAATTCGTTCATATCCTTTCCGGAACTTGCTGCTTATACACTTCGGAATTTCCCGATTCAATGATGTTGGTATAGTATATATATTAAAGATAGGATCAACTAAAGTTTGGTTAAATCCTATTTCCTGAAATGTAGAGAGTCATAAGGATCATATAATAGAATGTGATTCATCATATGCATATCCAGACAAATTGTCGACAAAAGGGAAAGAAAAATAGCTGCACTTGAACTCGATCTGGGCTAAGTGACATAATTATAATGTATAGTATAGGTCAAATTATTGGAAAGTGATCAACTTAATAATCACAATGCGAGTACCACATTTATGAGGAAAAACACTATAAATCTACAAAGGTTTATACAATAATTATTGCATGATGTTGGTATAATAATAATAATAATAATAATAATAATATTTAATTTTTATATAGCGCTTAATACAAATGTATCTAAGCGCTTTACAATTATACTATTACCCCGGTCATTGGATTCAGTGCTTGCCCGCACACACTGTGTGCACAATCTCCACTCCCTGGGGAGCATTCCAGCCGGGCGTTACTTGACGCTCACAAGCTGTTTCACCAACAATGACGGCCGCATCCTTAATTCGGGTACCCATTTAACACATGGGCGGAGAGTAGCAAGTGCAGGTTAATATCTTGCCAAAGGATATTAGTGCCGTGTCGGGATCCGAACCCTCGACCTTCGCATCTCCAGTCAACCGCCTTAAACCACTCGACCACGACACTCCCAAATATAGCATCAACTAAAGTTTGGTTAAATCCCATATCCTGAAATGTAGAGAGTCATAAGGATCATATAATAGAGTGTGATATGATTCACCATTTACATAACAGACAAATTGTCGTCAAAAAAGAAAGTAAACAAGCTGCACTTGAACTCGATCTGGGCTAAGTGACATAATCATAATGTAATTAAGGTCCAATGATTGGAAAGTGATCAACTTACAATCACTTTGCGAGTACTATACATTATGAGGAAAAACAATATAAATCTACAAAGGTTTATAAAGTTGCATACTTTTTAAAGATTTTAAACAAAATAAAAATAAAACAGGAAGTACAGTGTATAAGGATCAGGGAAAGCTATAATGTAAAAGTACTAAAATGATTATGTATGCTTCAATAGTATAATTTCAGACAAGAAAAGGTTTTTCATCACCCCCTTTTACGGCCCTCCGGACGATCTGAATAGACGTGGGGCGGCACTGGGCTGTTTTGAATGATGTAGTAATAGTAGCAGTAGCAGTAGTACTAGTAGTAGTATTAAAAGCAGCAGCAGCAGCAGTATAAGTAGTAGTAGCTGTAACAATAGTAGAAGTAGTAATATTCTCTGTAGTAATAGCAGTGGTAGTATAAGAGTAGTAGTAGTAGTAGTAGTAGTAGTAGTCAGGCGCGGATCCAGGATTTCTTAGGGGGGAGGCCCAAATTTGAAATTATGCGAGCCAAATATTGGTACGTAATGGTGACCACACTGTAAAAAAATAATAGTCGAAATAACTCAATAAAATTGAGGAAAAGAATTGCCTTATTTTTATTAAGTAAATATTACCTACGGCATCTTAAGTAGAATTTACTTATTTTGCTGAATAAATTTTTACTCAGTTAAATCGAGTTACATTAACGTAAATAATTTAAGTATTGTAATCATTTTAGATAATTAAAAAAAGCTATGATATCATTCACTACTTCTATTTAAGATTAATCACTAATCACTATCACTACTTCTATTTAAGATTTAACCGTATATATATCTACCACCATCACAAACTATTACATACCGCTTCAATTCGACACATATTGAAAGGCTCCAAATTTTATATATACTTGATCGTAGCATCTTAAAAGGAAAATTGGTTGACAATTTCCTGAAATATCAAGTTTTGGTTTGTTTTGAACTGGGTAACAATTAAAAATTGTCTTGTCTTTGCTTAGCCATGTTAAATGAATTAGTAAATGTTTTAAAGTCCTTAAATTTTCATTCAACCACAAAAAAGAATTGTTTTATTTAAAAAAGAGTTTAATTTGGTCTTAATGAATATTCATAAATTATGTAAATATTTCTATTACGCACTGCATCGGTCCTTACTTTAAAAAGATAAGAAAAATCAACATAAATTGTTTGAGTAATACGTATAATTTCTGATTTTTGAGTTAAAATTACTAAATTAATACAAGCTGAAATTACTTAAAGTTATTATGTATTTGATTTTACTTAAATATTCCACGTATGTTCTACTAAATTGAAAGTTTGAGTTAGCAAGACTTAAATTTAGTGCGTAAGTGGCAAAACTAATGTTTTCAAGTAAATTCTACATGGAAAAAATACGTAAAAATTACCAATGAACAAATCCTTTTTTACAGTGCAGCAGTGATTTAATTAGGGGTGGGTGGGTGCAGGGAGGGGCGAGTTTCCCCCCCTCCCTCCTCCGCGAAGCGCGGAAGCTTTGACATTTCAATAAATTATTAGAGAAAGAAGACGATACGTTGTACCATTCCCAAAAATAATCCTCGTCTGAATTATTTTTCCCCCCATCCCGCGAGAAGCGCGAAAGCTTTTACGTTTCATTTAATCATTAGAGAAAGAAGACGATTCGTTGTACCGTTATCGACTCTTAATCCTTGTCTAAATTCAGTTTCCCCTCCCCATCCCCTACCGCACGAAGCGCAGAAGCTTCGACGTTTCATTAAATTATTAGAGACAGAAGACGATTCGTTGTGTCGTTATCGACTCTTAATCTTCGTCTAAATACAGTTTCCCCCAAGCTTTTACGTTTCATTTAATCATGAGGGGAAAGAAGACGATTCGTTGTTACCGTTCTCGACTCTTAATCCTTGTCTAAATTCAGTTTCCCCCTCCCGCGCGAAGCGCGGAAGCTTCGACGTTTCATTAAATCATTAGCGAAAGAAGACGATTCGTTGTACCGTTATGACTTTTAATCCTCGTCTAAATTCAGTCCTCCCCTCACCGCGCAAAGCGCGGAAGCTTTAACCCTTCATTAGCGAAAGAAGACGATTCGTTGTACCGTTCTCGACTCTTAATCCTTGTCTAAATTCAGTTTCCCCCCTCCCGCGCGAAGCGCGGAAGCTTCGACGTTTCATTAAATCATTAGCGAAAGAAGACGATTCGTTGTACCGTTATGACTTTTAATCCTCGTCTAAATTCAGTCCTCCCCTCACCGCGCAAAGCGCGGAAGCTTTTACCCTACATTAAATCATTAGCGAAAGAAGACGATTCGTTGTACCGTTCTCGACTCTTAATCCTTGTCTAAATTCAGTTTCCCCTCCCGCGCGAAGCGCGGAAGCTTCGACGTTTCATTAAATCATTAGCGAAAGAAGAAGATTTGTTGTACCGCTCTCGAAAATAATTTAGTTTCCCCCACCCGCGCAAAGCGCGGAAGCTTTTACGTTTCATTAAATCATTAGCGAAAGAAGGACAATTCGTTGTATACCGTTATGATTTTAAATCCTCATCTAATTTTAGTTTCCCCCCTCCGCGCGAAGCGCGGAAGCTTTTACGTTTCATTAAATCATTAGAGAAAGAAGACGATTCGTCGTACCGTTCTCGACTCTTAATCCTTGTCTAAATTATTCCCCCCCCCCTTCCGCGCGAAGCGTGGAAGCTTCGACGTTTCATTAAATTATTAAAGAAAGAAGACGATTCGTTTGTACCGTTATGACTTTAAATCCTCGTCTAATTTCAGTTTCCCCCCACCCGCGCAAAGCGCGGAAGCTTTTACGTTTCATTTAATCATAAGAGAAAGAAGACGATTCGTTGTACCGTTATGACTTTAAATCCTCGTCTAATTTCAGTTCCCCCCACCCGCGCGAAGCGCGGAAGCTTTTACGTTTCATTAAATCATAAGAGAAAGAAGACGATTCGTTGTACCGTTCTCGACTCTTAATCCTTGTCTAAATTCAGTTCCCCCCCCCCTTCCGCGCGAAGCGTGGAAGCTTCGACGTTTCATTAAATTATTAAAGAAAGAAGACGATTCGTTTTACTGTTATGACTTTAAATCCTCGTCTAATTTCAGTTTCCCCCCACCCGCGCAAAGCGCGGAAGCTTTTACGTTTCATTTAATCATAAGAGAAAGAAGACGATTCGTTGTACCGTTATGACTTTAAATCCTCGTCTAATTTCAGTTTTCCCCCACCCGCGCGA
>JAVYIG010015404.1:0-36132 GCA_035222895.1 Strongylocentrotus droebachiensis
TAAACATTGAGATATGTTCTATCCCAGGATATAACATTTATTTGCCCTTGATACATTAAAGAGGTTGAGATGATAGTTTGAAAGTTTGAAAGCGATTTATTCAAAACTAACTTTCTTTTAATTGCGCGCTCATCCGTCACTTCGTGAAAATAGGGACGATATATCGTCTTCTTTTCCTAATAATTTAAGGTAACGTTTAAGCTTCCGCGCTTCGCGCGGTAGGCCTATATTACCCACACCCCCCTAATGAGCGCGATTCGCGCTCTTTGAGTGATTCGCCTGCTCACTACCGCCCCTCCCTAAAATGAGATCCTAGCTCCGCGCCTGCATTAAAATATAGCTATGATGCTGACTAAGTTGACGAAATAATTCATATATTTATGTCGTCGAGGAAAATGACCATTTGCGCATACGCAAGTACTATAGATAGTCCATAGGAAAAATAATTTAGCCTTCGGCCCCGGGTTTATAGGGTTAAATTTGTAGATATTGGACATTTAATTTGTCGGTAATTGGTGGCTAGTTTTGTCGGTAATCGTTGGCCTCTACACCCCCCCACTGAAAAAGGTCTAGCGACGCCCCTGGGTGCAAGGATTTAGCTTGTGTGTGTATATATACACATATATATGTGAGACGAAAGAATAATGGTCGCGTAGCTTAACTCAAAGTTCCCTGTCACTGTCCTCCCTTTTTGGAAATGTTTGCAAAGGTTGAAAAACATTTCCGCCGGGAATCGAACCCGAGTTACTGGCATAGAACGCCAATGCATTAACCAGTACTTTAGACTAAGGAGACGAGCCGGTGACTTCGGCGAAACCAGACTCGATGACCCGACAGACTGAGACCGATGAATTTTCAACCTTTATAAGTATTCCTTTGTCCTGGGCAGGTGAGTTTTGAATGATGACAAGCAGCATGCCTCAGCTGCATCTAAGTGGATATATATAATACTATTAATACATGTATATGTGTATATGTGTGTGTTTTAGGCAAATCATTTAACTTAGTTATGACAGCGAGTCCGTATTACAAAAGCTCTGTGTTTGTATTTTCTTTCTTTTTTTCTTCGCCAGATGCATAAACTTATTAATGTTTCTTTAATAAGATTACGGTTATTTAACTATACAACGTATTTCTCATCGACTTGTGCGAGAAGAAATGTTTACAAGTTTAGAATTAAGATAATGAGTTATATCATTGGTCTGGTTAACTGACAGGGAAATGGGGAGGCTCTTGCTCTCGGATTTATGTATACCGAAGCTAGAGCAGATTTGGGTGGTTTTTGGTGGGGGTGTTGTGTGCGTAGTGATTGTGCTTGTGTGTATGAATGTGGTGGGTTGTGTGGTACGGGGTTGAGTCTGCTTACATTTTTAAATTTAATTTGACGAAAAGTATACATGTACAAATTGTATGTTTGGCTGCAGATATTTTTTTCTATACATTTGCTCACGGAGGAAATATATTATGTGGAAGTTTCTTTAGAGTTCATGGATGTAAGGGTATGAATGCAATTACGCATCAAATAAAATGGCAGTGAAATTATCTTTCATGAGATTAAATGTTAGAGGAATAAGAGAATGGTGCAAAACTAAAAAGAATAGCATAATTTTCTTACAAGAAAAATATAGTACAGTACAGGTAGAAGAGCGGTAGAAAAAAGATTGGGGAGGGCCAATGTTTTTAGTCACGGGTCAAACCATAGTAAAAGGGTTCTTGTTTTATTAAATCATTTAAATTTTGAAGAAAAAATATTAAAGTAGATGAAGAGGGGAGATACAATATTTTTAAAGGTGAAATACAAAGGGTTAAAATGCTATTGGGTAATGTTTATTTTCCAACAAGGGATTAAGAAAATGTAGGCCTTCAAATTGAATTTTTGAATAAGTTAGATGAAAATATTTTTGATCAGCATGATCGTGAAAAAGGACTATTTAGTTTTATTAGGAGGTGATTTTAATAGTACATTGGATGGAAAATTAGATTATGTGGGGTCAAAAAAACCTGTGAAATCTCGGATTATTTATTTGATTAAGGAATTGTTTAAATAAATACGATTAGAAGACACATGGAGAAAAAGAAATCCGAATGTAAAGCAATTTACTTTTCGACAAAAGTGGCCGGTTGTGCAAAGTCGTTTAGATTATTGGTTTATACCTCGTAGTGTTGACAAATTGTCGAGTACGTGCAGGGGCGTCGCTAAAGGGGGAGGGGGGGTGGGTGTGAGGGTTCGACACCCCCCCACCCCTGTCAGGATATTGTAGGTAAAATTGTGCTGCCGTCGGTAAGAATGAGAAAAGGAGTAGGGAAAAAATGAGAGGGAAAGGGTAAGAAAAGAAAAAAGAAGAGGAAAAGAAAGAAAAGAAAGGGGAGGAGAGAAAGGAAAAGAAAGGAAAGAGAAGAGAAGAAAGAAAGAGAAAAAAAGAAAAAGAGGAAGGAGAGGCATGAAATGGGGGATGAGGAGGAAGAGAGGAGAGAGAGAGAGGAGCGAGAGGGAGTTGTTTGGTGGAGTCGTCTCGTCGAGGGAGCAAGAAAGATACGCATAGATATCTTGCTGTGTCGGGTCAGCTGTGTCGATATTCTTGCTCGATCCTCGTGTACTATATCAATGCAGAAGTTTGAAGTCGGTGAGATTTATAATGTCGGTCGACCGGCAATTTTGTTTTCCCCTAACAATTTTTTTTTCCCGCTGTGACGACTTCGAGTATATTGTATTTTCTCGAAATTTTAGTTTAACATTTTCGGGGAAACTGAATTCAGACAAAGATTAAGAGTTGGGAACGGTACAACGAATAGTCTTCTTTCTCTAATAATTTAATGAAACGTCAAAGCTCCCGCGCTTCGCGCGGAAGGGGGGGGGGGGGAGGAAGGGAGGAACTGAATTAAGAGTCTAGAAAGGTACAACGAATCGTCTGCTTTCTCTAATAATTGATGGAAACGTCAAAGCTTGCGCGCGAAACGCGGAAGAAGAGAAACTGAAATCAGACTAGGATTACGAGACGAGAATTATGGTTCAACGAATCGTCTTCTTTCTCAAATAATTTAATGAAACGTCCACCAAAGGTCCCGCGCTTTGCGAGGGAGGGGGGGGGGGGGGAAACTGAATTCAGACAAGAATTAAAAGTCTAGAAGGGTTCAACGAATCGACTTCTTTCTTTAATAATTTAATGAAAGGTCAAAGCTTCCACGCTTCGCGCAGGAGAGGGTAAATTGAATTCAGACAAGAATCAAGAGTCGAGAACGGTACAACGAATCGTCTTCTTTCTCTAATAATTTAAGGAAAGTCAAAGCTTTCGCGCTTTGTGCGGGAGGGGGGGAAACAGAATTCAGATAAGGATTAAGAGTCGAGAACGGTACAACGAATTGTCTTCTTTCAATAATAATTTAATATAATGTCAAAGCTTCCGCGCTTCGCGCGGGAGGGGGGGGGGGGGGGGGAACTGAATTTTGCCAAGGATTAACAGTCGAGGAAGGTACAACGAATCGTCTGCTTTCTCCAATAATTTAATGAAACGTCAAAGCTTCCGCGCTTTGCGCTCGGGGTGGGGGAACTGAATTCAGACAAGTCAGTAATAGCATTCAAATTTCAGCATAAATTGGCTCCTCTTTACTTACGACAGCTTCTCAATGAGTATCATCCAATTAGGCAGCTTCGTTCTAGTTCCAGACAGTTGTTTCCCCCCTTAAGGTATCTACAATATCATATGGGCATAGAGCATTTCAACATGCAGTCCCTCATACTATGGAACAAACTACCTAGTAATATCAAAGAATGTTCTTCTCTTGATCTATTTAAGCCTCTGTTAAAGTCTTACCTTTTTCAAACGTAATTTCGTACCATTCTTTATACAATACAATGCATTATACATGTAGTTTCCAGTTTTGATATTTATCATGCTAGCATGTTCTTATTATTTCATTTCTTCTGTACTCACTTCTTGATTTTCTTCTATTTCCAAAGCGCTTAGAGACTGAATTGTAATTTGCGCTATATAAAAACTGAGTATTATTATTATTATAAAGGATTAAAAGTCGAGAACGGTACAACGAATCGTCTTCTTTCTCTAATAATTTAATGTTTTTTTTTTTTTTTTTTGCATTTGTAAGATAATCTAGTATTGTCTTAAAGAACTTTGGGCACTGGAAAGTAACTCCAGATTTGAATGAGAGGAAATCTTTCATTTCTATTCTTTTTTTTTCAAGTCAAGTTTGGAAATTGCTTATTGATGCTGTTGTTTCTCATGCTAAATCAAACTATACAGAAAGGAACAAAATGAACTCCACTGATTAAGAGTGCTATAGAAACTCCATAAGCTGTTTATTTCTGTTGTTAATTTGCTATCCATAAGTATACAAAAATGATATGCTATCTGTTCAATTTAAAACTGAAAGTGTAACTATTACAGTCCAGTAAGAAGCAAACTTTAAAGAAATGCTTGAATGTTCTGTTATTTTATTTTTCTGCATTTTTAAGATAAACTAGCTCTATCTGAATGGACTTTGGGCACTGAAAAGTAACTTCAGATTTGAATGAGAGGAAATCTTTCATTTCTATTCTTTTGTTTTCAAGTCAAGTTTGGAAATTGCGTATTGATGCTGTTGTTCCTCATGGTAAATCAAACTATACAGAAAGGAACAGGATGGACTCCACTGATCAAGAATACTATAGACTTTCATAAGCTGTTTATTTCTGTTGTTAATTTATTATGCATGAGTATAATTACATTTTATGCTATCTGTTCAAATCAGAACTAAAAGTGTAACTATTACAGTCCAGTAAGAAGCAAACATTACAGATATGCTTGAATGTTACTTTATTTTTTTTGCATTTGTAAGATAATCTAGCAATGTCTGAAAGGACTTTGGCACTGGAAATATAACTCCAGATTTTGAGGAGAGTAAATCGTTTACTTCTAGTCTTTTTGTTTTCGAGTCAAGTTTGGAAATTGCTTATTGATGCTGATGTTACTATGTTTTTCTTTACTCTTGTTTTATATGCATTAATATAATTAAACAGCATAAACTTCCTTATTAAGGGAAGGAAAAGGGAAAGAAACCATTTTTTTCTAATGTAGCCTTCTTACCTGATAATCGAGTTCACGATTATTATGATGTTATTAAACATGTATAATGGCATTTACAGTTCATTGTATGACCGCCCCCTACGAATCTCAAATATTTCTGGTTCGTCAACATGGTCAATGACATTCCTCGGTAATCGACATTGAATTCCAGGTGCTTTGTTTGACTTGGATGTCTGCCGGGGATGTCTGTGAGCTGGGGGGGGGGGGGGGAGACTTGGGTATTATTTTGTGCTCACAAACATGCACATGTACCATGTAATTGATTCCAGCCTGTAATTTCTTTTAAGTATATATTCATTGATTTTAAAAAGTAACTTTATTTTTATTATTGCAAAGTTAAAACTTTGATTCGACAAGGTTATCAAAATTCAATGCTTGGAAACATTCGAAGTAATGATTAATATAAATTAAAAAACGCTTAAATACAGCCCCGGCATAGCACCTGAAGAGGGGGAAGAGGATATATATATTTATTTATTTTTGGTCCCGAAATTTGAAAATTTGACCGGTCGGTATTCCGTTCCGTTAGGGAGGGGGGGGGGGGGGGGTAAGGCCATCTTGTTTTGGTCATCCATTAGGATATTTAAAATAATTATTATCATTTAAAAAAATAAAAATAAAATCACAACTCAAATGGGGGGTTTTCCCGAAAAACATACACATTACAAAAACTTTAGGGGGGTTTCACCCCCAAACCCCCCCCCCCTGCGTACGCACCTGCACAGGTGGAAGTATTCTTCTCAAAGGGGCAAACAAAAGGTATTCATTAAGCACCTCCATCACTTCGAAAGTGATTCTTCTAAAATGCACAAGTGGGACGTATCCATAGTGTAAAAGATCTGTGGATATTTGGGGGTCATGCGTTCCGAAGCTATTTACGAACTGGCTTATTGACCTAAAACTTGTACGATGGCCATCTGTTAGCTTACCAGTTTCTAGTGATACATTAGTTGACATATTTGTGATTTTCTTTGAATGTCTACTTTTATGTTCTGGATGTACAAGTCTAAAGTATCACGTTATCACGTCTTTCCTTATATGTTTAAATAAAGCACCGAGAGGTCTCCTCCTCTGTGAAGAGAAAGACTCGCCCCCCCCCTCTCTCTCTCTCCCTCTTTTTCTTTCCTCCATCTCTTTTTATATTCATTTAATATGTTAATTAACTTAAATTTATGTTAACAAATCAACCTTGATTTGTACTTTCTCCTGCTTTTCTTCTACTTTGAATTCAGGACCTAAGCAGGTTAAACCAAAACTGAAATCGCTACCTATTTTCAGGATGCACGATGTAGTCCACAAATGGACGACAAAATAAATTTCATTTTCTTTGTTTTTTCTGTTTGTGTTTGTTTTCCCTCCATGTCTGTTGTTTGTAGTTATTATGTGTTATGCAGTTAGCCAGCTGTGTTTAGTTACTAACTCTATTTGCAATGTATTGATATTCCTAAGTTCTTGTGAACGTAATGATGACTGACTTACCTTTTGCTGAAACAAGTGATATTGATTTAGACATATTATTTCACAGTTTGCATAATGTTGATTCAACTTCCTCATCTGAAGAACGATTTGAGAAATGTATTTTAGATATCCTCAATAGTAAATTCGATGAAATGTTATTTCAGTTTGATCCTAATGTTATTCATTATGTAAGAGAATCTCAATACCATACTCAAAACCAGTTTATTCAAAATGTTAAAAGCACATTAAAATGTGATTTAAATTTCTTGAACCTGAATATTCGTAGCCTGAACAAAATTTTTGAGCAATTGACTTTATTGCTGGACAATATTGATCTGTGTAACTTTATTATCGGTCTCAAGGAAACATGGTTGCAGGACCAGCCTCACTCCCTTTTGTCTCTTTCTCAATATTTAATAACCTCATATTTAATAACCGTACGAATAAAAGAGGTTGGGGCGTTGCAATGTATGTTCCAGACCATCTGAATTTTACAGTACTTTCTGATATAAACACAATGAATCTGGCAATGGAAGTGGTATTTATCGAAATAGTCTTACAAAACAAGAAAAATATCGTAGTTGGTACTATTTATCGCCCCCTTCTTCCAATCACAACGAATTCTTAGTTGAAATGCAGCATTTACTTCTTCACCCCCTTCTTCAAAATAAACATTGCATTATTATGGGAGATTTTAACGTTGATTTGTTAAAATATAATGATAATCAGTTCTCTCATGATTTTCTGGATACCTTGCTTTCATATTATTTTGTTCCAGTAATATCAAAACCCACGCGGTTATCCACTCAGTCGTGTACTCTCATCGATAATATATTTGTAAATGTTGATCATTTACAAACTGAATCTGGCATCGTATTGTCTGACATATCGGATCACTGTCCAGTTTATTGCAAAATGTAAAGTTGATTTAATCTTGCTGAATCACCTCCCCCCTCAAAAATAGTAAGGAAATTTACAGCCTCCAAAATTTGCTAAATTAAAGGGAACGCTGGGATCGATTGATTGGGCAGAAGTTTTGGCTCATACGGATGTAAATGTGTCTTACAACAATTTTATCCACGTTCTAAAAAAGCTCTTGACGAATGTATTCCTCGAGAGATAGACATGAACCACGTAACCCTTGGGTCTCCAAATCTTTATTAAGATCAATTAATAGGAAAAATAACCTGTATTATACATTTCGTGCGAATCCCAAACCAAAACTTCGTGACAAATATGTTAAATATAAAAACACATTGACAAAGATTCTGCGATTAGAGAAACAGAGATATTATTGTATCCAGTTTGAAGAAAAGAAATCCAACATTAAGGAAACATGGGGAGTTATCAATAAGACATTGAACAAAAAAAGTGGAAAACAAATATTTAAAAAATCCGAGAGGGTAATAAGACCATCAATGATGAAGAATCTATTGCTAATCACTTTAATGATTACTTCTCAAAGACCCAATCTTGCCAAGAAAATTCCTGTTGTCGAAAGACCCTTTCATTCTTTTTCGAAGAACAAAATTCAGAATTCTATATTTTTTAGTCCAACCAACTTATCTGAGATTCTAAAACTTGTTAACAATTTCAAAGAAAAAAGAAGTGTGGGTCATAATGAAGTCAGTAACTTTTTATTGAAAAATATTATACACGAAAATGTTGTTCCCCTCGAACACATATTTAATCTTTCCATGTCCCAGGGTGCGGTTCCCGACGTCATGAAACTTGCAAAACTTGTTCCGATTTTTAAAAAGGGTGACCCCTTAGTTTCACGTATTTATTATCAGGTGGGCTGTATCTAATACAGACCACCTTATATTTTTTTTTAAATTGCCTTTATCAGGTGGGCTGTATATCGTACAGACCACCTTATAATTTCGTTAGAATTGCCTTTATCAGGTGGGCTGTATCTAATACAGACCACCTTATAATGTTGTTAAAATTGCCTTTATTATTATTATTTATTTATTATTTATTTTTCTTATTTTGACCCACTTTTTTGTTAACCAGATAACTTTGAAATGGTTCAATCAAATACCTTGAAATTTAGCACACATATGTATAGGCATATGGACAAAATGCGGTAAGGTTTTCAACCTTGACCTTGACTGATGACGTCATCTAGGCGCTATTTTGTGAAATTTTCTGAAAATCAACTCATGATCATATCTTCATAACCAAAAGTTATTTCTCATTCATATTTATCATGATGAAAGTCAATATCAGTCCGGTCAATTTCAGGTCAAAAAACGCGCACGTGCGCGTACGTCCGCGCGTCAGTGCGCGCGCAAAAATTCAAAATGCTCAAAATCGTCTCAAATTTATTTTGCATACGTTTCAGGTCATTTTAAGCATTTTATAAAAAATCGCGCAAACGCGCATGCGCGCGCGTTTTCGCGCGTAACACCATTACACAACATAGAATCGCCCTGTTTTTTGTTTTCATGATATTTTATATATTTTTTCAAACAATTTGATACCATGTTCATCTCTTTATGACCATTAATAACAAGATGAGCGTCCATTCAAGATAAATGTCAGTGCGCGCGAGCTCTTTTAATACATAGCATATATGGGCAAAAACATGCCTATACAAATTCCATTATAGCTCTTTGGGATGGAGCTGGACCCCCAATATTTTTTCATATTATGATAGAAAATGAGTCGGAAATATGATTTAATGTCTCATTTGGCTATTACAAATATTTTGACATCATCATAATGGCCTTCGAACTAAAAATAGGAATTTGCATATTATGACGTCAGCATTTTTATGGAAAATTGATTGTATCTCTGTAAATATTGATAGATTTTCTTCCAAATTTCAATATGTTGTAGCTAAGATAATTCTCTACACGCTCAATAATCATCATTTTTCATTTTGATGACGTTATCAGAGTGAAAATTTCGATTAAAGGCCTCACGTCAGAAATTTAATAATTTGCGTATTATCCCTATAGAAGGTGAATTTCGTTCACGTCATGAAACTACATGATATTGCTTTTTAAGAATTTTTAAGCAGTATCTCGCTTATTTTTTTTCTATTTTGTCTCGAATTTTAGTTGACCAGCCCACCTATACTTGTTCCAAACAAGTATTATATGTCTAGTCAGGTGGGCTGTATAACGTACAGACCACCTTATAATTTCGTTAGAATTGCCTTTATTATTTATTAAATATTTTTCTTATTTCTAACCACTTTTTTGTTAGCAAGATAACTTAAAAATGGCTCGATCAAATGCCTTGAAATTTGGCACACATATGTATAGGCATATGTACAAAGCACAATAACGTTTTCAATATTGACCTTCACTGATGACGTCATCTAGGCGCCATTTTGTAAAAATCAACACATGATCATATCTTCATAACCAAGAGCTATTTCTCATTCATATTTATCATAATTGAGGTCAATATCCGTCCAGTCAATTTCAGGTCAAAAAACGCGCGCGTGCGCGTACGTCCGCTCGTCAATGCGCGCGCAAAATTTTAAAATGCTCAAAATCTTCTCAAAATTATTTTGCATACGTTTTAGGCCATTCTAAGCATTTTATAAAAAATCGCGCGTACAAGCATGCGCGCGCGTTTTCGCGCGTAAAACTATTACGCAACATAGAATCGCCATTTTTCTTCTTTCATAATATTCCACATATTTTTACAAACAAATTGTACCATGTATGTCTCTCTATGACTATTAATAACGGAATGATCGACCTTTAAACATAAATTTCCGTGCGCGCGAGCTCTTGTAATACATAGCATATATGGGCAAAAACATGCCTATACAAAATCCATTGTAGCTCTTTAGGATGCAAGGTGACCCCAATTTTTGTTCATATTTTAATAGAGTATGATTCGGAGATATTGTTTCATGTCTCATCTGACCCTCAATTAACCCATGACGTCATCATAATGGCCTCCGAACTCAAAATTTCAATTTGCATATTATGACGTCATCATATTTTTGGAAAATTGATTGTATCTCTGTAAATATTAATAGATTTTCTTTCAAATTTTAATATGTTCTAGCTGAGACAATTTTCTACAAATGTAGTCACTATTATTCTTCATTTTGACAAAGGCATCATGGCGTATTTTTGTGATTAAAGGAGGCATGTCAATTTTTCACATTTTGCGTGTATTCTCTATAGGACATGACTTTTTCTCAAAACTCGATTCTACATTCCCGTCTTTCGCGAGCAATATCTACGTCGTTTTAGCTTCATTTACGCTGAACTTCGAGTATGTTGTAGCTGAGACAAAAAGCTATCTCAAATGTACCCTTCATTTTGTCTCAATTTTTTGTTGGATCAGCCCACCTATACTTGCTCCAAGCAAGTATTACAAATCTAGTTTATTATTATTATTATTATTAAATATTTTTCTTATTTCTAACCACTTTTTTGTTGGCAAGATAACTTGAAAATGGCTCGATCAAATGCCTTGAAATTTGGCACACATATGTAAAGGCATATGTACAAAACACAGAAATGTTTTCAATCTTGACCTTGACTGATGACGTCATCTAGGCGCCATTTTGTAAAATTTTACGAAAATTAACTCATGATCATATCTTCATAACCAAAAGCTATTTCTCATTCATATTTATCATGATCAAGGTCAATATCCGTCCGGTCAATTTCAGGTCAAATAACGCGCGCGTGCGCGTACGTCCGCGCATTAATGCGCGCGCAAAATTTTAAAATGCTCAAAATCGTCTCAAAATCATTTTGCATACGTTTTAGGCAATTCTAAGCATTTTATACAAAATCGCGCGCGCGAGCATGCGCCTGCGTTTTCGCGCGTAAAACTATTACACAACATAGAATTGCCATTTTTTTTCTTTCATAATATTCCACATATTTTTACAAACAAATTGATACCATGTTTGTCTCTTTATGACTATTAATAACAGAATGATAGACCGATTAACATAAATTTCCGTGCGCGCGAGCTCTTGTAATACATAGCATATATGGGCAAAAACATGCCTATACAAAATCCATTGTAGCTCTTTAGGGTGCAAGGTGACCCCAATTTTGTTTTCATATTTTGATAGAAAAAAAATTGGAGATATGATTTCATGTTTCATTTGACCCTCAATTAACTCATGACGTCATCATAATCGCCTCCGAACTCAAAATTTCAATTTGCATATTATGATGTCAGCATATTTTTTGAAAATTGATTGTATCTCTAAAAATGTTGTTTAATTTTCTTCCAAATTTTGATATGTTCTACCTGAGATAATGTTCTACAAATGTGGCTGCCACATTTTTGCATTTTGACAAAGGCATCATGGCGTATTTGGGCGATTAAAGGAGGCATGTCAATTTTTCACTTTTTGCGTGTATTCTCTATGGGACATGACTTTTTCTCAAAACTGGATTCTACATTCCCGTCTTTCGCGAGCAATATCTCCGTCGTTTTAGCTTCGTTTACGCTGAACTTTGAGTATGATGTAGCTGAGACAATTAGCTATCTCAAATGTGCCCTTCATTTTGTCTAAAATTTTAGTTGGACCAGCCCACCTATACTTGTTCCAAACAAGTATTACAAATCTAGTTATTATCAGGTGGGCTGTATCTAATACAGACCACCTTATTAGGTGGTCTGTTGTCAACAGACCACCTATTGATTTCGTCAGAATTTTCTTTCTTTATTATTTATTATTTATTATTTATTTTTATTTATTGTTCCCACTTTTTTGTTTACAGGATAACTCAAGATCAGTTTAATCAATTTCGTTCAATTTTGGCACAGTCATAGGTCATTGTCATGAGACGTCAGTGTAACATTTTCAAGGTCATCAAGTCTTCGAGACGTCATCCAGGCGCCATTTTGTGTTTTTTTTGGTACTTTTTACTCATGATCATATCTTCATAACGAAAAAGCATTTCTCATTCATATTTATCATGATTAAGGTCAATATCCGTCCGGTCAATTTCAAGTCAGAAAACGCACGCGCATGCGTACGTCCGCGCGTCAGCGCGCGCGCAAAAAATAAAAATGCTCAAAATCGTCCCAAATTCATTTTGCATACGTTTCAGGCCATTCTAAGCATTTTGTTGGACGTAGTCCGTACTGTATTTATTTATATGATTTTTGTCTCTCCGATCAACGAACCATCGAATCGGTCCCTCCTCTGTGTGTTATATATATGGACCATTTTGACTGATTCGTCAGTTCGTGTGACCGCCGACCAATCATTTATTTGTGACGTGTTGTATCCACATATGTAATAATGTAATTTATTTTTTAAATGAAAAAAAAAGAGGAATAAGATGATGGGCTTAGTTTCGAAGATTTGCTTAAATTTCTATTTCCTTTGAAATAACCGGGTCTGGAGGAAAGACTACGCTCTATACCCATGTTATTCCACAGGAATGAGATGGTGAGGTCTTAGTTTGAAGATTTTTTTTTTAAATAACCGAGTCTGAAGTAAAGACTACGTTCTAATCCCATGCTTTATTACCGGGTCTTAATTTGGAAGATAGAGGGGTCTTAGTTTAAAAGGTTTTTTTGTTGTTTTGTTTTGTTTTGTTTTTTGTTTGTTTTTTAACTTTTGAAAAACCGGGTCTGGAGGAAAGACTACGCTCAATACTTATATATGAGAGAAGAGGCGTAAATATTCACTTCTGAATGAAAAACGCCTATAAAATAAAACAACAACAACAACATATGTTCTTCCACAGGAATAAGATGATGGGGTCTTAGTTTTGAAGATTTTTAAAAAGTTTTGAAATAACCGGGTCTGGAAGAAAAACTACGCTCTAAACCCATGCTTTATTACCGGGTCTTAGTTTGGAAGATGGTGTGGTCTTACTTTTGAAGATTTTTTAATTTTTTTGAAATAACCGGGTCTGGAGCAAAGACTGCGCGCTATACCCATGCTTTATTACAGGGTTTTAGTTTTAAATTCGACAAAATATCCCTTCAAATTTATTACATTTGTGGGTAAAGTCATTATTACATTTGTGGGTGATTCAAAATATCACTTAAAATTTATTACATTTGTGGGTAAAGTCATTATTACATTTGTGGGTGAAATTATTACATTTGTGGGTAAAGTGTTATTACATTTGTGGGTGTTGTTACATTTGTGGGTAAAGTGTTATTACATTTGTGGGCGTTATTACATTTGTGGGAGTTATTACATTTGAGGGTGTAACACCCCCCCCCCCCCCGTGGAAAAAAACGTGTAAAAACATGTTAATTTTACCTTTTTGGGGGAGATGGCCCCCCCCCCTGGCGCTCAAGGGGGGGGGGGGGGGGTCGATTTTTCAAATTTTCGAGGGCCCCCCAAAAAAAATTAGTAGTCACTACATTGACCTAAAGGGGGCGCTAGAGCAATAGAGGAGTTGGGTTGGGTTGATCAATCGTACGGTTATTAGTTTGACTTGGTATACATCTAAAAGTTGAATAGCATTAATTATGTTTCCAAAAGTGACCCGGGAACGGGTAATCAACCTCTGGTCTTGAATTCCTGCATTTGATTACAGTGTTCATTTCGATAAGCACGTTGGAAATGAATTCCTGCATTAAAATGTACAGGTGTTCATTTCCGATAAATACGTTAGACAATAGACTGTTTTTTCGGGGACCTGACATTCTCGCGAAGAGATAGACTCCTCCGATTTTTGTCGTGACTAGTTCAAGTCACTCTTATCTATTATGCTTTGTCATTGGTTATAATTAATTAAATGTACAACTCCTCTCATAATTGATCCGATGACCTAAGGGTAATTTTATATATCTTATCTTGTAATTGGTTGTCTTCGTAAGGGTCCTCTTGAATGGCTAATAATATCATGTGATATTTAAGCCTCGTCGGGTGCCGGAGTATTTAAATGCCATGTGCGGGATTTTGTAGCTTTATTAGGTGGTCTGTTGAAAACAGATCACCTATTGTTTTCGTCAGAATTTTCTTTCTTTATTTATTATTAGGTGGTCTGTCAACGACAGATCACCTATTGTTTTCGTCAGAATTTTCTTTTATTTATTATTATTCTTTATTTTTATTTATTTCCTACACTTTTTTGTGCCTAGGATAACTCAAGTTCAGTTTCGTCAATTTCATTCAATTTTGGCACAGTCATAGGTCTTTGTCATGAGACGTGACAGGAACATTTTCAAGGTCATCAGGTCATCGTGACGTCATCCAGGCGCCATTTTGTGAAATCACGTTATCCATCATATCTTCATGATGCATAAGCAAAGGTCATTCATATTCATATCACATATACTTCAGGTCAAGGGTCAACAGGTCATGTCATCAAAGGTCACATAAAGGTCATGACGCGCACGTACGCGCGCGTCAAAATTTTAAAATGCTCAAAATCACTTAACTATTAAACAAGAGTACGAATCAGGTCATTTTAAGCATTTCAAAATTTTCCGTCCGTAAGTGTCCCCGCGCGCGGTGCGCGCGCTCAAAGCGCGCGGCAAAGGTCAAATTCATTTTTTTTACATGATTTAGATTCCTCTTACCGTAAATGACAATTTACATTAATTTCAATCACCCTTGACCTTTCATAAGGCCGTGAGCGCGCGTCAAAGTTCAAATCCGCGCGTGCTGCTATGGGCAATATAATGCAAATTTGATCAAAAACATGCCATTTTAAAAATCAAAATAGCTCTTCAGATAGTCAATTGACCCCAACTTTTATATCATGGTTAGAAAAAGCATGAGTTGGAGATATGATTTCATGTCTCATTTGACCCTCAATTAACTCATGACGTCATCATAATGGCCTCCGAACTCAAAATTTTAATTTTCATATTATGACGTCAGCAGATTTTTGGAAAATTGATTGTATCTCTGTAAATGTTGATCAATTTTCTTTCAAATTTTGATAGGTTCTACCTGAGAATATTCTCTACAAATGCAGTATCCACGATTATTCATTTTGACAAAGGCATCATGGCGTATTTTTAAGATTAAAGGAGGCATGTCAATTTTTCACATTTTGCGTGTATTCTCTATGGGACATGACTTTTTCTCAAAACTGGATTCTACATTCTCGTCTTTCGGGAGCAATATCTCCGTCGTTTTATCTTTGTTTACGCTGAGCTCTGAGTATGTTGTAGCTGAGACAATAAGCTATCACAAATGTGCCATTTATTTTTCGATCAGATGCCAGGATCACGCTCATATTTCACTTGCAAAGAGGGATTTGAGAATTCCATTTTCCGTTTACGTGTATTCTCTATGGGAAATGTTTTGGTATATCGGTAACGCACTTGACTTCCGACCTCGAGGTCCCTGGTTCGAGTCCCGGCGTCTCCAACAATTTTTTTTCTTCATTTTTTTTTCTTTTTTTGACTTTTCAATGATCATTAAATTGAAAACAGACCACCTAATTCGTCACCATGACGAATTCAATTTCTAGTTTATTTATTTATTTATTTATTTTTATTTATTTCCTACACTTTTTTGTGCCTAGGATAACTCAAGTTCGGTTTCGTCAATTTCATTCAGTTTTGGCACAGTCATAGGTCATTGTCATGAGACGTGACAGGAACCTTTTCAAGGTCATCAGGTCATCGTGACGTCATCCAGGCGCCATTTTGTGAAATCCCATTATCCATCATATCTTCATGATGCATAAGCAAAGGTCATTCATATTCATATCACATATACTTCAGGTCAAGGGTCAACAAGTCATGTCATCAAAGGTCACATAAAGGTCATGACGCGCACGTACGCGCGCGTCAAAATTTTAAAATGCTCAAAATCACTTAACTATTAAACGAGAGTACGAATCAGGTCATTTTAAGCATTTCAAAATTTTCCGTCCGTAAGTGTCCCCGCGCACGTTGCGCGCGCTCACAACGCGCGGAAAAGGTCAAATTTAATTTTTTTACATGATTTAGATTCCTCTTACTGTAAATGACAATTTACATTAATTTCAGTCACTCTTGACCTTTCATAAGGCCGTGAGCGTGCGTCAAAGTTCAAAATCCGCGCGTGCTGCTATGGGAAATATAATGCAAATTTGATCAAATACATGCCATTTTAAAAATCGAAATAGCTCTTCACATAGTCAATTGACCCCCAACTTTTATATCATGGTTGGAAAAAACATGAGTTGGAGACATGATTTCATGTCTCATTTGACCCTCAATTAACTCATGACGTCATCATAATGGCCTCCAAACTCAAAATTTTAATTTTCATATTATGACGTCAGCAGATTTTTGGAAAATTGATTGTATCTCTGTAAATGTTGATCAATTTTCTTTCAAATTTTGATATGTTCTACCTGAGAATATTTTCTACAAATGCAGTTGACACGATATTTCATTTTGACAATGGCATCATGGCGTATTTTTAAGATTAAAGGAGGCATGTCAATTTTTCACATTTTGCGTGTATTCTCTATGGGACATGACTTTTTCTCAAAACTGGATTCTACATTCTCGTCTTTCGCGAGCAATATCTCCGTCGTTTTATCTTTGTTTACGCTGAGCTTTGAGTATGTTGTAGCTGAGACAATAAGCTATCATAATGTGGCCTTTATCTTTCGATCAGATGCCGGGATCATGCTCATATTTCACTTACAAAGTAGGATTTGAGAATTCCATTTTCCGTTTACGTGTAATCTCTATGTGAAATGTTTTGGTATATCGGTAACGCACTTGACTTCCGACATCGAGGTCCCTGGTTCGAGTCCGGGCGTCTCCAACAATTTGTTTTCTTCACTTTTTTTTCTTTTTGACCTTTCACTGTACCATCTCATTTGAATATTAAAACACGTAGAATTGCAAATAATGTAATAAACAACTATATTTAATTTATTATTACCCTATTATCACTTGATCCATTACTTTTTGCTTGTAATACTTATGGGAGATGACTTTTTCTTAAATCTGGATTCTACATTCCTGTCTTTTGCGAGCAATATCGCCGTTATTTCCGCTTGTTTTTTGTTGATTTTTGAGTATAATGTAGCTGAGACTATATGCTATCTACATCTCCCTCATTTTTCAATCAGATGTCAGGATCATGCTCACGATCATGATCATGATCATCATGATCATGATCATGATCATCAACATCATCATCGTCATCATCAACATTATCATTATCATCGTCATCATCGTCATCACCATTACTATCAAGATCATCATCATCATCATCATTGTTTACATGTCTATATAACTTCTCCCATTCTCAAATCTATCATAAGACTTAGACAGACCACCTTATTCGTCTTCGTGACGAATTCAAGTCTAGTTTTATTTCATTCCTTTACCATGTTAAGGATGTGCTGCTAGTTTTACTCGTCTATAGGGCCGCCCAGCCTCTGAGAGAATCAGCTATTTTAAAATGTCCTTAAATGAATAATCTTCGTTTGTAACTGCTGGAGCTTCGGCTGACTTTATGAATAATAAAGTGGACTTCAACTGTATATCCGAGCTTCTTTCGTTTTCATTTTGTTTCTGAACTTGTCGTCACCGACCCATTACGGGCCCGTTACACAAGCTTTCCTTGAACTTAAATAAAACTCAATATATGCTCTTCAGCAACTCTATTTTGGGATTCCCTGGCAGTGTTTACATTAATAAAACAATTATAAACTTATTTGATTCGTCAAAATTCCTTGGTTTTATTATTGACAATAACATTTCTTGGAAAGAACACAATTTATATTTAAGTAAAACACTATCAAGGAACATTGGAATAATCAATCAATTAAAAATGTCGTTTCCTAAGTATATTTTGAAAAGTTTGTACTCGACGCTTATCTTGCCTTATCTTAACTATGGCATACTTACATGGGGGAATTCGTTTAATTACCAGTTGGACAAATTATTGATACTTCAAAAACGCGTCATACGAATAATTTGCCACACTAATAGGTTAAGCCACACTAATAGTTTATTCTTAGAAAATAAAATATTGAAAGTTCATGACCTTTACAATTTCTTTTTAGGCTGTTTTATGTTTCGATTACATTCTAACGAACTTCCTCATGCCATCACGTCGACATTCCAAAAGAATCAGCAACTTCATAATTATCCAACCCGGCAGTCTTACTGTTTCACTTACACAAATTCACTGAGAACTTTACTTTGAAAAAAAACTTTGATTTATACTGGTCCGGTGTATTGGAACTCCTTGGACATTTCGCTCAAACAGTTTTCCAGTTTAATTACATTCAAATTTCACTTGAAACATAAACTTCTACTTCAGTATGGAAATGCTTAAGCCAGTTAAGGTCATCATGATGGAGACCATCGGTATTATCAACACCTGTTCAATATTTTATGAACCTCGGTGTGAAAGGTAATAATTTGCTTATGGTTATTGATATTTGTAATGCGATACCCAGGTTATGGAAGGATGATTCAGGGTTAATTCAATTATTCGAGGTTGATGTTATAAGCTGTAATACTTATTTTCATATTTTAGGTTAAAAAATACAGTTTTGGGATGAGGGTTCAAGAACGATTTATGATTATTTTATAAAAGTACTACAGCAAACGTATGATTTGCAGGTAAGGGGTGGGCAAAATATTTATGATTTTATAGATAAAGAATTAAAAGAAATATTTGTTAGACCAAGAATGACTATACTCATTAGTAAACAACGAGAATTTCAATTTATATTATTGCATGGAGCCATATATATACCTGTACTAATCAGCATCTTTATAGATATGGTTTCGTTGGTGATAATTTATGTTCGTTTTGTATACAAGGAAATTAGAGCATACAAACATTTATTTTTATCCTGCGGGAGCATTCAAAGGATATGTCAGTCTTTAGTAAAACTTTTTGAGTTAGATGAAATTAAAGATTTAGAAAGGCGAGATATGTTTGTTGGGTTGGCAGGTAGTTCATATGAAATACAAATCTCCCAATAAACAGAACACTAAAAAGTAACCTCTTTTGGGAGTGTATTTTAAGTGATTTTAAAGTATGGTGCCTTTTGAACTAGATTTAAACGTTATCGACACGTGCCTTCATTTAAACAAAAAGGTACTCCTGTTCACATTTTCATCTAACCTAAAAACCACCAATTTATCACGCGACTGGAGTAACGTGATTCCACTTACCTCTGTAAATCAAGTGTTTATGACCAAATAACCACTTGACCAAGCAACGAGTTTTTTGTCCGTTAACCGATGGTGGTGATAAATAAGTAATTATTTGGTCTTTTAAGCACCTTTATCGATTGGTTTCACAGGTTATCCAAGGTTGATGGTAATAATCACGTTACTTACACCGGCTAATCGTCTTATTGTTCTGTCCGTGAATCTCTGGTTATATTAAATTAGTCATTCTGAGGTGTCTTACACACCTCTTTAAATGGTTTCAAAGTTACCATAACTTTCTTGGTTATGATCACGTGGCTCAAGCTAATTACTCATCTAAGCTGTGAATCCGTGATATTTAGGTGTGAAAAATTAGTAATTATTAGGTGTCTTAAAACACCCTTTTAAATGGTTTCAAAGTTACCATAGCTTTCTTGGTGATGATCACGTGGCTAAAACTGATTACTAATCTAAGCTGTGAATCCGTGATATTTAGGTGTGAAAAATTAGTAATTATTAGGTGTCTTAAAACACCTATTTAAATGGTAGTCAAAGTTGCCAGCAGTTCCGCGGTGATGATCTCGTGACTCAAACGGATTATTAATCTAAGCTGAGCATCCGTGATTTTAAGGTTTGAAAAATTAGTCATTATTAGGTGTCTTAAAACACCTATTTAAATGGTAGTCAAAGTTGCCAGCAGTTCCTGCGGTGATGATCACGTGACTCAAACCGATTATTAATATAAGCTGGGCATTCCGTGATTTCCAGGTGTGAAAAATGAGTTATTCTTGCGTGTCTTGATGGTTTCACAGTTATATTACCATTTAAGTTCCGTGGAGATAATCCCGTGACTGTTGGCATGTTTCTATTCTAACCAGTTGATAACTGACTGTTGGCATATTTTTATTGCACCAGTTTATAACTGGTCTGTGTGCATATTTCCGGTTGCGCCAGTTGATGACTGACTGTTGGCATTTTTCCAGTTGAACCAGCTGACACGAATTAATTTGCATATTGAATATGGGGTGCGTGCAGATCTATGTTTTTTAAACAATTTTACTGAATTTACAGCATATTTCTTAATTACTAATGATTTAGTTATATGCAATTCATTTCGAAAATACTACAAATATAAATTACCAGTTATTAGGACATTTCGCTACTTCGTATAAATTACATTTCATTGAACGTGAATAAGGGAAACATTAACTATGAACTAAAATACTTTCAATAACATACAAGTATATGCCAAATTTCGATTAATTAAATTATGTAAGTCTACTTATTACCAATGCCTTTACATTGGAAATACAGACGTACCAGTATTGAAGTGTTGTTGTCGTTCAACTGGTTGGAAGTTTTACCCAATGCTTCTAATGGCTCGGCTAGACCAGTTGAATTCTAACTGGCCTGGATCAACTGGATCATTTAGCCCATTTCAATTCCCAGGGTTACCAGTTGGCATTAACTGGTTCATCAACTGGACCAGTTGCAACTAGCTTTCTCTTCTGGGATGTTTGCAACCACCCCCCCCCCCCCCACCCCCTCTAATCCCAAACTACTTCCGGCGCGCATGGACGTAATTATGGAAGATCCAAAACACGATGTTCAGAAACGGGATGAGAACGTCATTCTTTTGTTTCATTTATTGTGTAACATTTGCGTAATTATTGGGTTGAACGCGGGTTACAGTAAAATATTTCCTCTTCGACGTAAATTTCACGTGAATGAAGAACATGATTCATCTCAAGTCAGCCTCGTAATATTCACGTGAATTTCACGCAGATATTTTGACTAAAACTATCACTAACGCTTCACGTGTTTCTGTGACGCGATAATTTCGTTTATGAAGATGTAATTTCATAACCAAACAAACACGGGAGTATTAGGTTTACAAACCATGGTCTCCAAGGTAGGGATAATCACGTTATTATAATGGTGATATTGCAGTGACAATTGCGTGATTTAGTGTACGTGTGTTTTAAGTGACCTAGGTTGCGTTTAATTATCTACCAAATTTTTGGCTAGAATCAGGTTTCTCAAACGTCTTTCAGGCAAATTTAGAAGTTGATAAACGCAAAGCCTTTTTTAAAGGGCTTTAGATATGGGCATATCTAAAGACGCAAAAAGGTGTGTTTTGTATGTGACATACAGCCAGAATCACGTTTCTGAGAGATCGATAAACGCAAAGCTGTTTTGAACCTCACATACAAATAGGACCACCCAGGTGTTGTGTACAAGCATGTGTGTGAAGTTGACCTCCGAGAAACTGTCTGCTTCCCGGGTCAAAACAGCTAGGCAGACACAAGGCCTTTATTTTGAATCGTGAAGGGACGATCAACGCGACATCCCGCAAATCACGATCGTATAGTGGGGTATGATAGTGGGGTTCAATAGTGGGGTACGATATGTACATATCTAGTGGCAAGCCTTGATAAACGCGCCCCTAGTGCAATAAACGTATTAACACATTTACGTAAATGTCAGGTGTTTGAAGAACGTAACTCTCCTCAAATCGATACCTTGATATTGACGTGATTTTCACATGATTTTGTTTATTGGGCTGTAATACTATAATTGTCATGGTGAAGTATATTATATTTATGTCAAGATCGGGGGGGGGGGGGGGAGTACCAACTTTAGAAAAGATGAAGAAAAGCATTTTTAAGTATAAGGATGAGAAAAAGAAAATAGGGATTAGATTGGGAAAGCTGGGATTAAATTTTCTAAAACGGGAGCAGCTTAGTGTTAATTAAGATTTGTTTTTGTCTCCACCGTGAGCTTGTTAAAGTGTAACTCTTTTTTTTTGCGTCCTGGTTAACTTACCTATTTATCATATTTTTCTTGAGTTGAGAATGTTATCAGACATCCACTGAGTGAATAATGTATGTGTGTGTGTTTGTGTGAGGGAGGGGGCAGGGAGGAGCAGGCATTATACCGGTAAAATAACCTCCAGATTTGTTTTAAGTTTTTTTGTTAGAGATGAAAATGGAAGATACTTTTTAATGAAACTAGAATATTAACGATCCAAGCTTATTTTAGTTAACTGTTACTTTCCCACCAGAGATAAAGAAAAGCTGCAACTTGAATTTTTAGAAGAATTAGATAACTGTATTCCAAAACTTCATAACCCGGGAGATATTTCTTTGTTGGGAAGAGATTGTAATATAATAATGGACAGAGAATTGGATTACATGGGACCAAGACATTTTTCAACAAATAGAGTTAATGAGAAATTCGAAGACCTTCTTGATAGATTTGGTTTAGAAGATATATGGCGAAAAAGAAATCCAGATAAGAAACAATTTACTTTTAGACAAAAGTCTGTCTTACATAATTCTGTTAATTACTGTGAAATTCTGACATCTATTGCACCAGATCACTCTGGAGTTCTGCTTCAACTAAGACATTTTGTAGACGGGCCTCTATTTGGTAAATCGTACTGGAATTTTGATAATAGCTTGTGCGCAGAATTAAAAGAAGAGTGGATTCCAAAAATAGCGGATAAATTACTTTTGTGGGATTTTCTAAAAATGAAAATGAGAGAGTTTATTAATAGTTATACAAAGAAAAAGGCAAAACTAAGGAAACTTAACATTGAAAAATTAGAAGAGGAAATCAGATGTTTAGAAAATCAGCTTTAGGCTCAACCATCTAGAAATATAATTGATGAAATTGAGGGGAAAAAATACAATTTGAATAAATTGTATGATTATACTCGACAAGGTTAACAAAATTCGATCAAGGGCCGTTTGGTTACAGGAAGGAGAACAGAAAACACAATATTTTGAACAGTTACTTAAGTTTAATAAACGGAAGAATGTGATAAGAGAATTATATGATCAAGATGAACAGATTATAAAGGAGAGAAAGGAAATATTGAAGACGATTAGATTATTATGAAAAATTGTATTCTGTGAGTGAAGCACTTGTAAATCAGAACTATTTATTCCTTGCTGACATTCCTAAATGAGGCGAAGAAAATCGAGATATTTGTGAAGGTAGAGTAACTAGTAATGAATGTTTAAGTGTTTTAAAAGAAATGAAATTCAATAAATCCCCGGGCAATGATGGTTTTACGGTAGAATTTTATTATGCTTTTTTAACATTATTGGGGGGACTCTTGGTAGAAGTTTCAAATGAAACATATAATAGGGGAACATTAGCAACCTCTCAAAAGTAAAGTGTGATTACGTTATTGGAAAAAGAAGGCAAAAATCCATTATACATCCAAAATTATAGACCAATCACGCTTTTAAACGTTGATTACAAAATATTGTCAAAGGTATTAGCGAAAAGATTGAGAAAAATACTAAGTGAGACAATCCATAATTATCAAATAGGTTACGTCAAAGATAGGAATGTAGGAGAAGGTGTGAGGTTGATAGATGATTTATTATTTCAATCCTCTCAGGAAAATATTGGATATTTGGTCACGGTGGACTTCGAAAAGGCTTTTGACTCTATTTCTCATGATTTCCTATTTAAGATCCTAAAACTATTTGAATTTGGTCAATCATTTTGTTCGTGGGTTAAGGTATTATACACAGATATTACTAGTTGTATTATGAATGGAGGGTACTCCACTAGTTATTTTAACATAACACGAGGAGTAAGACAGGGGGATCCTATTAGCCCATATTTGTTTTTGCTTTGTATAGAAACACTTGCTTTGGCAATAAGGAAAGACAGTACCATTGAAGGAGTTTAGTTTGTAAAAATGAAATTAAACAAATGTTGTATGCAGATGATATATCCCTGTTTGTGAAAAACACTTATTCTATGAACGGCTTAAACATCTTTTTGAAGAATTCGAGAAAGTAAGTGGTCTAAAGATAAACAAAGGGAAAACGAACTTTTTGTGGATGGGCAAAGATAGTGATAAACCTCAAATACCCTTGTTTGGAAAACCAGTTCAGCAAATTAAAATTTGAGGTGTTTGTTTATCTCGAAATGTAAATATTATAGAAGATTTGAATTTCAAAGAGATACTTAGTACAATAAAAAGACTTTTAGGATGGTGGAAACAAAAAAATCTCACACTTATGGGTAAAATATAATTGTTAAAAACATATGCATTATCAAAATTAAACTATGTCTCATCACTTATAGTGGTTCCTTAGTGGTTGTTTACTGAGATGGAGAAAATTAATTTAGATTTTGTGTTTGTTTTTGTTTTTGTTTGTGGGTAGGTAAAGACCGCAAAAAGAGAAAGATAATGTATCAGGAGTACTCTCATGGAGGGTTAAAAATGATGAATTTTAAATTGTTTGTAAAGGCGCAACGTTTGATGTGGCTGAAATATTTATTGTATGGAGATAGGGATGCTGGATAGAAACTGTATTTTGACTTTTGTATTAGAAAAGTAGGAGGGAGATTTCTGTTTCTATGCGACTTTGACACGTCTAAATTAACATTGAAAATACAACCATATTATTTAGAAATGCTAAAGGCTTGGCAGGATATGAGGAAGTATAGATTGTATGAAGAGGAGGTCAATCCAGTTATATTTAATAATCATCATATATGTATAAGAGGTAAAAAAAAAATTGATTATGATCTATTTAATAAAGGGATACGCACTGTAAATTAAATTTTCGACAATGGACATATTATAAAGCCTTTGGCTTATTTTCAAAATCTTGGAATTAATGCAAATCAATTGCTCCAGATAGTCGATATTGCTCATTCAATATCAACTAGTTGGAAGAATGCTACCCCCCTCGGTTAAATTCAAAGAAATTGATTTCGTAGACTTTAATATAAACATGAATATTGCTGGGCAGGAAACAGCTATTCAGGTAGTTAAATCTAGAACTATTTATAACTGTTTTATCAACAGTTTACGTGAATCATATAATTTAACAGTAAAGGATGGTCACAGCAATTTTAACTTTACACAAAAGGAAATATGTACATTTTTTATCCGAGCAAGGAGCACAACTCAAAGGGAATTTCAGTTTAGGCTTTTACATGGAGCCCAATACACAAAGGAACAATTGATGAGGTTCGGGTTGTGGGGGACAATTACTATTCATTCTGTTATAAAGAGACAGTCTCTTACTTCTGAACTGCGCGAAGGTCAAATAGTTATGGCAATTCTGTATTCAATATTTCGGCTTGGATGAGTTAAGAGATATGCAATTGGGAGATATATTCATGGGACTACCTGGTAATTCGAATAGAACTAAATGTGTGAATTCTTTGGCCATATTTATTAAATATGTAATTTCCATTGTAGGGCTCAAGGCCATGTACCTTCCAGTGTGAAGATACAAACATATGAAGAGTTTCATTCCAAAAGGAGCTAAATCCACTTTGGGTACTTCTGAGTAAATCGCCTTTTTTTATTTCTCCACTTTCCCTTCAGTCATGTACCTTCATGTTTTTATATATGTTAAAGGTGTCAACTTGGACCAATAATATATGATAAGAAAAAATCTAGAAGTTATTTCTGATTTTTAATTAATTTTTAGATTTTTATTTTTCGTGGATTTAGCTCCTTTTGGAATGAAACATAATATTGTACCTAAATTTTTTGAAAATTTTGAATATTTTCTCAATAAAGTCACTGAAATTTATTTAAAATTAGTAGCAAACCTTCCCTTTTAAATAATAACAGTGAAATCACATCTAAAAATACCCTTTGAAAAGAAATTTAACAGTTTCATTCCAAAAGGAGCTAAATCCGTTTCATTCCAAAAGGAGCTAAATCCATGTTTCATTCCAAAAGGAGCTAAATCCACAAATGTTAATAATTTATTAAAAATCAGAAATAACTGGTCGATTTTGTTTCTTATCATATATTATTGGTCCAGGGTGACACCTTTAACATAAATAACAACATGAAGGTGCATGGCTGAAGGGAAAGTGGAGAAACAAAAAAGGTGATTTACTCAAAGTGGATTTAGCTCCTTTTGGAATGAAACCGATTTGGATTTAGCTCCTTTTGGAATGAAACATGATATTGTAACTTAAAATTTTCATACTTCCTGGTGAAATTTTAAAATGTGATATAGTGCATTTTGTCCCCATGTAGGAAATCATTATTTTAAGACAAAAAACTCTATTTTGATAAAATATGGATTTAGCTCCTTTTGGAATCAAGCTCTTCATATATAGCGGAATTTATAGAGGAAGAAAAAAAAACTTTCTTGTAAAGGTGGGCAAGTTGAATTTGCACCGACAAAAGTGGGAAGAGCTGAAATATGAATGTGAACGGGTATGATGCGTCCATTGTTGTGCGCGTGTGAATCTGTGTATGTTTGTGAGGTGCGAGCTTGTGAATGTGAATGTGAATGGATATATATCTTTTTTTTTAAAGGAATTAGGATGTTAGGTATGTGGTTAGATGTATGGGTAGGTGCTGTTACGTGAATGGCGTATTAGTACAGTGTTCTATGTGTTGGGTGGATATATAAGTGTTGTGTTTGGCGTAGTAAATGGGAGTGTTTTTGGTGTGGTCTTGTGAGTAAGGATGATTGGCTTGAGTTCCAATGTTGTCCGCGTTTGAATCTGAGTATGTTTTGTGAGGTGCGGGTGAATGTGAATGTTTACGGGGGCGGCGGTTAAGTAGTAAAAGGGGTCGAGGAGTGGCGTGCGTAGGGTGCATTGTATACAAATATGTATTATTATCTTATTTCGTTTTTCATGAATGATGGTAATTAAGTTCAGTATGTGATTATCATAAGAAACATTTTGTGATTTAATTCCATTATTCTCCTTCTTTGCTCACTGTTTTGTGAATAATTTATTCATGTTATGAAAACGAAAGGAAGATCTCTATTCGTATGGACTTATTTACATCGATTTTTATGAAATGACTTATTTTAAATTAAATCTCTAATAAAAAAAATAAAAAAAATAACGCCCTCTGGTGGATAATTCGAGGTTTCAGAAGTTTCGCGCAATAATATTTCATTTCAACTTGTTTTATTTTCCGAAGTTTCCCGAAGCAGACTACTAATTCCGTGTGTGATATCAAGATGAAATCTCTGTTAAATGTTCTCTACTTTTCAAATAAATCTGTGGAGTTCTTTACCCGTTAAAATTATTAAAAAACTGAGTATCACTCAAACATTTGATAGATAAATACCTGAATCAGCTAAAACCGAAAAGTAGAGATAAACTGACTTGTGTTCCTTTTATTAATTTCTGTAAATATAAATGTATATTCTTTGCTCTATTCATAGCATTATATAATTTATTGTTTCCTTATAAGATTTTTCATTTAGTATTATACAAAAATTGAACACTGCATTTAATATGTATTATTATGTTCGGTGCAAATGCAGTTAAGACTAATCAAATGTCATCTTGTTGGCTCCCATCACAATAATTAAATGTATATTCTTTTCATCCTGTTTCAATTTTTTCCTTATCATTCCCGCTTGTAATTGTTTGAAGATTTTTCTTTTGTATTTTAATTTTATTTCATATGTCAAAGCTGTTCGCCTTGTATATATATTTTGATATCCATTTGTACGCTTTTATTTTACAGTTGTGGACAAACAAAAATGAGCTTATCGCATAATATATATTTATATTTATATACACATAATGTACATAACCCTACATGTATATTTAACAGGACATATAATAAAGATAGATAAATTGAGCGCATAATAAACAGTTGAAAACTGTCTGAGTAGTTAGTCGAAAAATGTATAGTGGTGGTTTGGGATGCTGTTATAGTTGCCAAATGAATAACTAGGGAATAAGGAATGAAAATGTTGATACAATCTCGTCGCAATGGTGCAGAGTTTCAATTTAAAACTCTTAAAAACTATAACGCTGACTTTTCCCTCTGATCTCACTATTACTCCACAGGTCGTAACTTCTCTAAAAAGCCAACGCTTGCTGTTAGAGTGTCGTAAACAATAATAAAACAAAACCACGTCAATATGTATTACTTACATATCATATTAGACAAAAAACGATGAATAACAGCATGTTAAAAAAAGGACTAGGACATACGAGCACTAATAAAAAAGACAGACAACGACATAAAACAAGAATGGACAAGAAGAAAAACTTAAAGAACACGTACCTGTCACACAAAATACTAAATATTGCTTTCTTAAATCTTGATTTTAAACAGTTCAAAGACGGATATTCTTTAACATCATATTGATAATATATAATTATATGTTTAAGTAAATGCAAGAGGTCAGATAATCTGGTTATGTAATCGTGGTACTTCGTGTGAAAGTCAAACAAATCAGATTCATGAGAAATTATGCGTTTAATGGTAATAAATATGCACTCCTAATACTGTGTTTTATGGAAAAACTTACCAAAATACCTTATAAATGTAGAAACATAATTATGAAACGTTCAGAATTCATTTGAAATATTTTTATATTTAGCACTCTGTAAGATATCACAATTATGAACCCAGTGCATCATTTCCACTTCTGTATTCTATTCTGTAAAGCGAATAGAGACATGCAAGTATGCATATGTGTTATGCTTCAAAAACGTTTTGATTAATTTAATTATTATTAATTGCACTTAAAGTCATCGATTTTAAATCTGAATATGATTTTGTATATTCATCCTAGGATGTATTAAAAAAATTATGAGAATAACCCTATTCAAAATAAAATTCAGTTTAATAAGACTTGTATTATATGTACTCCCCAACACTTACTTACAATAGGACATCTCCAACTGTGAGTCGTTACCAACTCCCCCCAAATATTATCATTATATTATTTTTAAATCTTTTGAATAGCATAGTTTTTCTCGATTATGAAATATGATATAATTACACTTTTTGGTAATGACCGATAACATATGGGCATTAAACCATAAACAGGCTTTAAATAATTCCTTACTGATTTTAACCTGCAAAGATGAAAGGTCATAATCTCCATAAAGTAAATTTGTAGCATCAGCTTAAATGTATAAAAATAAACTTTAAGACTTTACTATATCATGTTTGTATAGTAGGAACAAAAGAGGACTTAAAGATAAAGATCAGTTCTAGTCATGCGATTGCATTGTGAAAGAAACGTTGTGGAATCGATCAGAAAAGGTTGATCATCTAGCATATAAGTATTGGTGTGTACTGCAAGGTTCTGGAATCATCAAAATGATAAGAAATTTGGCCCAGTCTTGGTAAAGTTACAAGCACCGTACACAGAAAGATGTATATGGGATTACACACACGTGCGCGACACATGCGTTATATCTATCACATCCCAATAGATAAACTAATTTACCAAATATATCAATTAGTAGGCGGTTTCCCGGCAAAAAATTTATCATCATGTATTAGTCAAAACATATTCTTTCACATGATTGGTAATAAGAGCTTCCATTTCATTTTTTTTTTAAATTAGGGCGTTTCCAATACTGGTCTTTACCTTTAACAAGGAACCATGTGGTACTCCAAGCGTTGCTTTACTTAAACCTTAAAACTAATAAGAAAGATTATATCGTAATGACATGAAATACTGTATAAAGTGACAAGCAAGATTGGACAAATAGGGAACTTGGTCATGACTTTGTGACACGATTCCCCCACTATTCTTCCTTTTCTCCTTTTTTAAAATGTTGATGTTATAAATCCCCCCATCCCCAAGAAGATGGTTTCCTTATCTCTTAAGATATTCTGTTTAATATGTGTGCACTAGCATAGAGAAAGAAATATGTTTCTATTAAAATCATGTACTATTGGAATACATTAGAGTTTATAAGATAAATTTGTTGTATGGTTGGTAGAAAGGCGTGTTGCTCTGGATAAGGGGAGACAAGACTCTGCTTCTCCATTGCTAAGACAATCCCACAGTTTCTTTGATTGTCTATACAAGCTAAAATAACTGCCCTTACATCACATAAACATCATGGCCGGAATTCACGAAGAAGGTTTGTCGACAAACCTAGGTTTATGTGCGTCATATGACGCGTTTCGACGCGTTTCAAACCTAGGTTCAGATATACCTTGGTTTGAAACGCGTCGAAACGCGTCATATGACGCACATAAACCTAGGTTTGTCGACAAACCGCTTTGTGAATTCGGGCCCTTGAGTTAGAATGCGGTCTTTTTCTTTTTTTCAAAATAATTTCGTTGACTACCCTAAACATTCTAAGTTGCTATTTTAGCGTGCAAATGAAATCTAGTTGGTAGCACCATTTTCCATTGTTTCAATTCAATTACGCGTGAATTTTGAACGATAAATTGTGCATCAAATGAAAGAAAAGAAACAGGGCTTCAGGCGCGGATCCAGGATTTTCCAATAGGGGGGGGGGGGGGGGGGGGGGGGGGGGGGGCCGGAAATTCGAAATTCGCGCAGACCGTTATTTAAACTTACCAATATTGACAAGGTCATATTAGAAGCACTGTACTTTAATAGTGTACTGGTACCTACACACGGGCACCATTATTTTGGAAAGGGGACATGCTCACGTCACATCTCTTGTCCGATATCAACATTCCCCGTTTTCAAGTTATGCTCGCGCGCAATTTTTTTGACATTTCCATCAGTGGGGGCTGAAGCCTCTTGCCCCAATATCTATTTCCTGGTTTAATAATTTGGCGAGCGAGCGAAGCGAGTGAGCGGAAATTTGAGCTTATGTATATATGTTGTGAAAGTGTTAATCGTCACCAAAATATACGAGATAAGATATAACAAATGCATATTGGTAATTTTTAAATTTTCGGGGAAAGAGAGGCTGCAACCCCATCCCGCATTAACTGCAGGTGTTTTGAAATCAAATCAGACTCCCCAAAAAAGTATAAACCAAAACGCACGAATCCAGGTAAAAAAAAAATCAGCTTCAGAGCTAGAGAGGAACCCCCCCCCTCCCCACACACCATGGGTGTCGATCCTCACGTAATACTTATTCATCAGATGGGGGGGGGGTGAATGAATAGATCATCCCCCCCCCCCCCCCCTGATGAATAGGTATCAGTGACAGATCGACACCCATGCCACACACACACATACAGACACCCCCTGTGCGCGCAAGCGCGAAATTAACGCTGGCGCTAATGCGTAAGCAGGGGCGGCGGAGCTATTTCCAAAGTGGAAAGCACCAACAAAAAAGGGCACCTACAAAGCGAAATCTCAAAGCGAAAATATACATATTTTTAGACATTGGTATATACCCTTTCATTGTGATTCCATTATCAGGGACGATTTCAATATTTGTTTTTCTTTATATATTATACAAGATATTGCTTAAGCATCACACTTTCGGCTGGGTGTGATTGTCTGAATATTCATTTGCGAGCGAGCAAAGCGAGCGAGAACAAAATGTAAGATCTGTGAGGTCGCAGAGTGAAAAATTACATCTTATAAAGAGGAAAAAACCAAATCATGATGGGGTTATAAGCATCACGGAAGACTGAAAAAACTTTGTTTTAAAGTGACATATAATTGTATCATCTATAAATGCGAGGGAGCGAGCGAGCTTTAGGGGAAATTACTCTTAGTCGCTTTAAATTAGGTGCAAGACTAATGATGAGCAAGTTAGGGGGGCACGTGCCCCCCCCCCCCCGTGCCCCCCGTGGCTACGTGCCTGATGATGAGAGGTTAAGGGACACTTATCGAAAGGGATAAAGACACTTATTAGGAAAGAAAAGGAGCATGTGTCAAGGTACAAAGAGTAATTATCAAAGATTCAAACGGGGCACTTCTTACACCTGAAAGGAGGCACTCACCAGAAATGAGATAGGGCACTTATGAGTATGGGAAATGGGCATTTGTCGACGGAAAAGGGGCATCCATCGGAAATTGATTTATCAGAGGTGAAAAGGGGCATTTATGAAAAGGGGATAGGTCCCTTATTAGAAAGGAAAAGGGGAACGATTCAAAATAAAAGGGCAGTTAGCAAAGGTGAAAATGGGCACCCATCATAAATGAAAAGAGTACTTATCAGGAGGGGAAGGGGTACTTTTCAAAGTAAAACGAGCATCTCTCAGATTTGAATAGGGGCAATTATCGGAGGTGAAGAGAGCACTGAAGTGAAAAGAATTAACTTCTCATATATGAAAATGGTCATTTACCAGAGATGAAAAGGGACACTTTTTATTTATGAAGGGCCTCATTTTTCTAAATAGCCCTTATCAGATAGGAAAGGGGGCACATGTGTTGATGAAATGTGCGCTTATCCGAGTTAAAAAGGGGAAGGGGCACTTCTTAACAAAGTAAAAGTGGCCCTTTGGGGGGGTACTTGAAGAGTGGGGCGAACTTTGCCCCCTACCCCTGCCACCCGCCCCATCATCTGAAAATCCAAAATGATGTTGTAGGGGCCGGGCGCGGCTTTATCATGAGTGTTTTTATGTGAACCTCTTTAAAAAAAAAATATTATGCTGGATTCCGACCCAGATTGCACACTCTAAAATGAAAGTATGATCATCCCCAATACGCTTGCAGTTCACGTATGCACCCCTTCCTCCTAATCCATCGTTACCGTCACTTGCCATTTACGTATGGCCGGCCGGTGTCGTGGCGTTATGTGTCTTAGCGAATTCACGTCTGTACAGACGCATATCGCCAGGCGATACGCGTCTTAGAGACGCGTCTCGCCGCATTCCACCGGCGATATGCGTCTCCTAGATGGGCGATATGAGTCTGCGATTGGCGAAAAGTGTCCACTCTATTTGTTAACGTTTATTTTCAGAAAAACCTTAAAACAAAAGTTTGGCGTATTATTAGTTGTTTTTATGTTTGAAGTGTTATGTTTTTATAATGGGGCGTTGCAAAAAATGTTGAGTTGCAATCGATTGCAAATAACTCATATTTTGCAACTATATCAAACGAAATCTCTACATTAAAACAAAATGGCGATATATTTTCAATAATTAAGTTTAATGTCAGTATAACTTAAATGTCAATATATTTCTAATCATCCTCGGGGCAATTATTCACTGCACATCCATTAATTTAAATCGTTTAACATGTCTACATGTATATTCGGAATACGAGTCTGAATTCTTAGACTGGGCGCGCGGAAATGTACGTACTACGTACGTCCAGGCCGCGCATATTTTTTTTATTGTTCAGTCAAGTATACTGTGCGAATGACTGGAGACAGAGTCTAATATTACTCTTCTCGGTATTTTTGGATTGCTGGAGCTGTACATACTCGGGCGTGTAGCTAGCAGCGGCTGTGATTAGCCACATTAATTGTAGGCAGGGGCGGCGATCCCAGGGGGACGGGGGACACGTCCCCCCGGAAATCCGAAAAAGTGCAAAAAATGAATAGCAAATACTGACTAAAGACTGCAACACACTTATAAGCTCTGGAGGGCCCAAGAGTACAGCGTTTAGACTAATAAAAATGCAAACAAATATTCTCGCTCGTTCGCTATAGCATCCCTTGCATAATATCCTTCAAAACATACAAGTAAATATTGTAGAAAATCTATATATTCCATTGGTATCACGTAAGCACAGTTTACACTGTATATTTACAAGATTAAGAGTTATAGAAATAGATCAGTGCTAGTGTGCTACAAAAATGAATATTCCGCTTGCTCTTTTCAGTAAGGAGTAATACAACATATTAAGTGTATATATTTGCCAGGCTGATAATTTAACATCGGTAGAGCAGTGGTCTTGTAATCCGGTGACCCGGGTTCGAAACCAAGTCAAGGCGCTAGTGCCCTTTTGGAAGGCATTAATCCTCATTACCAGGCCCCTCGGAGAGGACCTAAAGCCGTCGGCCGTCTGGTTGCTTACTAACAAAACAAGCATTTATGCTTCCTTAGCAGTCAGGTAAAATAACCGCCACCAGGCTGATATTTGCCATTTCAACTCCCATAGCGATATCAATATACATGTATATGACAGAGGTCTAGAGTGGGAAATAGAAATCCCATCCATGCCCAAGCTTCCTACTGATACTAAAATTTACCTCCTAAACTGATATTTACAACCCTTCGGACTGCCCACTAGTTACCAGCAAAGTAAAAGAGGTATATTGCTTGGTTTTATAATATAGTTTTGCTAAGGAAAGTTATTTTTTAATACAACAAAACTTCAAAAAACCTGTGAGGGGGTAGTCAGTGCCGTCACCTTCGCCCCTCTCGTTCACAATGCTCCCTCGTCCCTCGCACTGGCGTACTGATGGGGGCTTGGGGCAGTTGCCCCCCCCCCCCAAAAAAAAGAAGAAGATTCAAACGTATTTCTCACTTTTTTGTAATTATACTGTTGTATTCGTTTATGAAAATTCCCAAATTTACAGTCAACCAAAAATATGCTTATTTAGAAGCCTACGTGTCAAGGCCCGCGGATCCCCTCACTTTTTGAAAAAGTGTCGCAATATATGCTCGTCTGACCGTAATTAAATACCTAAAATCCCTGAGCTTGCGGGGATCCACCCCTTGGGTCCTACAATGGACCCTAAGGCAGGCTCCTGGATGCTTATCTGACCGTAATTAAATGCCTAAAACCCCCGAGCTTCCAGGGGCTCTGCCCTTGGACCCCACTAAGGGCCATAAGGAGGGCCCCTATATGCTTATTTGACCGTAATTTAATGCGTAAAACCCCTGAGCTTTAGGGGGCCCCTTGACCCACGTCAATTAGCGACCTGACAGTGTCACAAATAAGGTATCAAAATATGCTTATCTTAACGTAATTAAACGCCTAAAACCCCTGAGCTTCAGGGGTCCACCCCTTGACCCCCTTTGGGGCTTTTCGCCTGGACCCCAAGCAGTAAAGGCAATATAGTCTCAAACAAATCTACACATTCAAGCTCACTCACACATGATATATTGCGACACTTTCAAGGCTACTTATTATTTCAAGTTCATGTATATACAAACGGCAACAGTTTCAATATAAAATCTAAGTTCTTCTCACTTAAAGGACCCATGACATCGAATTACAAGTGTATTCCTGTTGGTGTGCAGTCCTGCAAACATCACATATTTTGATATGTAAACTTCTGAATTGGTTCATAGATTTTTTAAATATTTGTTGAAATATTTGTTTTTCAAACTTGCTAAGCTCCACCCAAAAACCTCCAGATCTCATTCCCCTTGTGACATCATCTGTCAGTCATCAATGAGCTAACTTGAGAAAGTGGTATGTATCTTTGCCGAAGTCGACCACCTGTTACAATACGTAATACAATAGCAACATATAAGTTGCTATGTCAGACATGCTGTTGCATCACCAGGAAGACAAAGGCAATGATGATGTATTGTACATTATGTATAGAAGCATGCAATTCTATTATGAACGTGTGCTAAGCTGGGGGAAATTACATACCATTGTCTATTCTAAAATATTAGTTTAATCTGACATGTCTGACATAGCAACTTATATGTTGCTATGGTTTGTGGTATTGTAACAGGTGGTCAACTTTGGCAAAGTTACATGCCACTTTCTCAAGTTAGCACATTGATGACTGACAGATGATGTCACAAGGGAATGAGATCTGGAGGTTTTTGGGGTGGAGCTTAGCAAGTTTGAAAAACAAATATTTCAACAAATATTTAAAAATCTATGAAACAAATTCAGAAGTTTACATATCAAAATAAGAGATGTATGCAGGACTGCACACCAACAGGAATACACTTGTATTT
>JAVYIG010015405.1:0-36131 GCA_035222895.1 Strongylocentrotus droebachiensis
CTCCGGGGTCGGAATGACCGCATGCGTGTTACCAAATGTCCGGTAAAGGGGTACTTTTCACGCACCAAAGTCCGGCTCGTACATACACAAAATTGACTTTACACACCCGGACTTAGGGGGTGTTTCAAAGGAGGGAACACGCATATGCGTACCGTAAATAACACTGAGTGGGGGGGGGGGGGGGGGGGGCGGGATGGTGTCCATCTAAAAGTCTATTACCATTCCGTTCAAATATTTGCATGATTGGAAGGGAAATATACTTAAACCATATTCCTCTGTATACCATACAGTCATTCAATTCTATATCCTTTACATGCAAACGGGATACTACATTTAATACTGAATTCACTCAGTCATTCATAGTCATAGGCACAAGTAGGGCTCTGGAACTGCCCTATAACACACGAGCGAAACAGTGCATTTTTTGTTTTATGAGACGGGTCGGCAATACATTCTTACAATGTAGTCTAGATCTAGAGTATAGATAAATGATTGATCTAGATCTAAGTTAGATCTAGGCCTAGAGTATTCTAACTTCAGGGGCGATCTAGCTTTTTGCCAAGGGGGGGGGGGGGGGGGGGAGGTTGATCCAGTGGCGGATCCAGGATTTTCCAAAAATCGCGCCGTTTTACTGTTTTACTTTTTTTTTCCCTCTTGGCCGCCCGAAGGGGGGAGCGTTAAACCGCCGAAACCCCTCCCTACATCCGCCCCTGACTTTAGATCTATATAGATTAGCTACTCTGCAAAGTAAAAGATTGAATTAAACGCGAAAGCGATATCGGCAGGTATCGAGCGTGTTTTATCAACTTTAATGGAAGCCTTGGATGGTCCTATTTTTCGAGATAGGGACTTTGAAATCGTTTTCTGTTCTCGTCAACCACATCGTGAAAGACGTCGACACGACAACAATCACCATGGATGTTCAAAGGGGATATTCCATGCAGGCATTCTCATATTTGATAGGACATGAGGCAAAAAGTAATAATAATTCCCAGTTTCTCGTCCCCTGCTTGTCCCTCTTTTCGACCCACCTCATTTATGTAGTTGTTGTCAATCACAGCGTTAACACATAGTGGACCACACTGTGTACCACATAGTCAAACAGACTGTGGTATGTAGTTGCCACCACATTGTGGTAAGCACTACATAGTACACCATAGCGTTACCACATGTCCCAAAATCACATGTGCCCCACACTATGGATCAAATAATCTACCACAATGTGGTATACCCTAGCGTTACCACACTGTGGTACGCACCACATAGTACACCACAGCGTACCACATGTCCCAAAATCACATGTGCCCCACACTATGGTATCACATAATCTACCACAATGTGGTATACCCTAGCGTTACCACACTGTGGTAAGCACCACATAGTACACCATAGCGTTACCACATGTCCCAAAATCTCATGTGCCCCACACTATGGTATCAACATAATCTACCACAATGTGGATACCCTAGCGTTAACACACTGTGGTACGCACCACATAGTACACCACAGCGTTACCACATGTCCCAAAATCACATGTGCCCCACACTATGGTATCAGATAATCTACCACAATGTGGTGTACCCTAGCGTTACCACACTGTGGTACGCACCACATAGTACACCACAGCGTTACCACATGTCCCAAAATCACATGTGCCCCATACTGTGGTATCACATAATCTACCACAATGTGGTATACCCCAGCGTTACCACACTGTGGTACGCACCACATAGTACACCACAGCGTTACCACATGTCCCAAAACCACATGTGGTCCACATGTGGTAGCACGCTCTGGGATCAAACAAATAATTACCACAACCACACTGTGGCATATACCGCATAGTCTGATACTGTGGCCTCCACCACATAGTCTACCACACCTTTCAGATAAGAAATTAATTAGTAATTTACGTAAGTAACAATTATACTGATTTTGCCAATGACAACAATTAACACAGTATCACTGATTCATCTGCAATTTCCAATGTAAAGGCATTGGTATTAAGTAGACTTGTTTATTTTAGTGAATCTTTGGTTTTCCATATACTTGTATTTGATTGATTATATTTTAGTTCATAGTTAATATTTCCCTAATTTACGTTTAATTGTATGTAATTTATACAAAGTATTAGAATGTCTTAATAATTGAAATTTATGTTTTGTATTATTTTCGAAATGAATGGCATAAAAACTAAATCATCAGTAATTTAGAAATATGCTTTATATTCATATAAGTTGTATAAAAACATAAATCTGCACGCACCCTATATTTATTATGCAAATTAAGTGGTGTCAACTGGTTCAAATGGAAATATGCCCACGGACCAGTTTAATATCAACTGGTGAAACTGGAGATATGCCAACAACCAGTTGATACCTGGTTGTTGGCATATCTCCAGTTTGGAAAAACTGGAAATAAGCCCACAGACTATGTGGATATTACTTTGGGTTCTAGGACAATTACCCCTGGGAAATCACCCCCGGAAAATTACCCCCCAGAAAATTACCCCCAAAGGACAATTACCCCCTGGAATATTACCCCCCGGAGAATCACCCCCCGAGGACAACTACCCCCCAAGGACAATTACCCCCCGGAAAACTACCCCCCGGAGAATAACCCCCCGAGGACAATTAACCCCCGAGGACAACTTCCCCCGGGGAAAATTACCCCCTAGGACAATTACCCCCCCCGAGGACAATTAACCCCTAGGACAATTACCCCCCGGGGACAATTAACCCCCGAGGACAATTAATCCCCGATGACAACTACCCCCGAGGATATCAACTGGTTTAACTGGAAATAAGCCCACAGACTATGTGGATATTACTTTGGGTTCTAGGACAATTACCCCCTGGGAAATCACCCCCCGGAAAATTACCCCCCAGAAAATTACCCCCAGAAAATTACCCCCGGAAAACTACCCCCAAAGGACAATTACCCCCTGGAATATTACCCCCCGGAGAATCACCCCCCGAGGACAACTACCCCCCAAGGACCATTACGCCCCGGAAAATTACCCCCGGAGAATAACCCCCCGAGGACAATTACCCCCCGAGGACAACTTCCCCCGGGGACAATTACCCCCTAGGACAATTACCCCCCGAGGACAATTAACCCCTAGGACAATTACCCCCCGGGGAAAATTAAACCCCGAGGACAATTACCCCCCGATGACAACTACCCCCGAGGATAACTACCCCCGATTATAATTACCTCCCGAGGACAATTCCCCCGATGACAATTACCCCCCGAGGACAAATATCCCCGTGGACAATCATGTTTCAATAGCAAAAGACGATCTGACACATTGAGCCCATAAGATCCCCTGCATGAACCCAAATACTATAACTCAAATACTATAGCACGTTGTCTTCCTCATTACTACACATTTCCCTTTTATTATAATTTATGCAACGCCAGTGCGGTTGCTAATTTCCACGAAGGATGTAAGTTTTAGGTAATTGTCCAGCGCTTTTCAAAATGCATAGAAATACATTTCTCTGGAGCAGCGTTATTTTAACTTTTTGTTTAATAGTCACGGTACCCTCTTAAGAAATAAAAAAAATTCTCCCAAAACACTAGAAACTATTTAAAGTACTGTATGCGGGCACCTTGCCGCCGAATGTACATAAATAAAAAGTGATATATTCGGTCATGACCTCGATACACGAATATGAGGATATTCGGGCCTCTCGTTGCTCTTATTTGCCTTGCTGTCAAAATATTGTCAGCGAATGAGGAAGGAAGACACTTTAGTATCTTCAACATTTTATTTTCTCATGTAATTACATATTTTAACCGTTTCTGGTATTTGATTTTTTTACAAAATCAACGTTTTCCAAATCATTCTCTTGCGGTACCCCGGTTGAAAATCGCTGTGCTGGAGTGACAAAATCAAATGAGATGAATTACCAGAGAGCGGATATTTTTTTTCTTTTGACATGGCACCGTACATATAACTTGAAGGCAATTTATATTTCAAAATAATTTAACGTATACGAAAACATATTATACTTCAGCATGACAACTTAAATAAATAGATAACGTGAAGAAAACCTTAATTATGGATCATGGCATGGATGAGGGCCCATTATACATACAAAGACAAATACACGATCAGCTGATTAAAAAAGTTACAGAGGATGCATAAAGGTAATCTTACATCCTAATTTCTTGGTTGTGCCATTGATGGTGAGAGAGGCTATAACGCGTACTCATCTGCGCGCAATGTATTGTTCAATTTCTAAGAAATGTAATTTCTGTTCTTTACTCGGTAGCAAAACTACAAGGGAATTCGGCAACCTCCACCTCCCCCCCCCCCCTCATATCAAATTGAATAATTTGTAAAGACTGAAATGAACTTATAAATATAAATAACAAAGAAATGAAGGTTTATGCAATTATCTGTAAATAGCAATTTGGAGAGAAGCTTGCGTCATACGTCACAGTGTTATACATTCCTCGGAGGTTATTGTCATTGGGGTAGTTGTCCTCCGGGGGTTATTGTCCTGGGGGGGGGGGTAGTTGTCCTTGGGGGTAGTTTACCTGGGGGATAGTTGTCCTCGAGGGTAATAATAATAATAATAATAATAATTCGGTTCCAGCCGAAGATGGCGTGAAACCAGAATGTGTACGCCCGGCGAAACGAATTTGTGGATCATGTCATATTCGGCTTGCAGCAGGTAGGGCATAGGGAGAGTTCGAGAAATCAAATGGGTAAGATTCTGGACTAGTCTACTCAAGGCTGCTGAAAGAATTTAAGGAATGATTACTACCCGGAAAGTACCCATTTACCATATACCTTTAAGCAGTGGCGTAATGAGCAAAAACGTTTGGGGGGGCTGACACAAAAAAATCCGCACCACCCCACTCTAACATGCTGACCCCCTCCCAGAGTAAGAAGCATTTGCAATTTAAAACCAAATTAGACGCATTTTCAGGCAATCAATTACCGACAAATATATTAATGCCCAATGTCCAAATGTCTACAAATTTAACCCAATAAACCCGGGGCCAGGAACTAAGTTATTATTCAGTTCCCCCACCCCCTCCCGCGTGAAGCGCGGTAGCTTTGACACTTCATTAAATTATTAGAGAAAGAAGACGATCCGTTGTACCGTTCTCGACTCTCAATCCTTGTCGAAATCAGTTTGCCCCCCCCCCCCTCCTGCGCGAAGCGCGAAAGCTTTGCGTTTCATTCAATTATTAATCTTAATCCCGGTGTCTGAATTCTTTTTCGCCCATCCCGCGCAAAGAGCAGAAGCTTTGACGTTTCATTAAATTAATACTCTTAAATCCTGTCTGAATTCATTTTCGCCCATTCCGCGTGAAGCGCGGAAGCTTTCACATTTCATTAACTGATTAGAGAAAGAAGACGATTCGTTGTATCGTGTTCTTGTCTGAATTCAATTTCCCCCCTTCCGCGGGGAGCGCGGAAGATTTGACACTTCCTTACATTTTTAGAAATAGTAGACGATTCGTTGTACCGTTCTCGACTCTTTATTCTTGTTTCGCCCCTTCTGCGCGAAGCGCGGAAGCTATGACATTTCATTTAATCATTAGAGAAAGAAGACGATTCATTGTACCGGTCCCGACTCTTAATCCTTGTCTGAAATCAGTTTGCCCCCCCCCCCCTCCTGCGCGAAGCGCGAAAGCTTTGCGTTTCATTCAATTATTAATCTTAATCCCGGTGTCTGAATTCTTTTTCGCCCATCCCGCGCAAAGAGCAGAAGCTTTGACGTTTCATTAAATGAATACTCTTAAATCCTGTCTGAATTCATTTTCGCCATTTCCGCGTGAAGCGCGGAAGCTTTCACATTTCATTAACTGATTAGAGAAAGAAGACGATTCGTTGTATCGTGTTCTTGTCTGAATTCAATTTCTCCCCTTCCGCGCGGAGCGTGGAAGATTTGACACTTCATTAAATTTTTAGAAATAGTAGACGATTCGTTGCTCCAGCTTGTTGCAGAATTCCTGGAATAGTCATGTAATCCATGTTTTCAGGCTTCCTGGATTAAGATTAGCAACATTATTACACACTGCACATATATGTTAATTAGGATAATTATACTACATATACATGGTATATCTTCTCATGTATTAATGATTAGTCTTTCAAAAGTGATTTACAATGTTGCATCGCACCATTTTTAGGCTTTATAGATAAACAATGACAATGCAGTCCATACATTGTACATAATTATGCTAATTATGCTGTTTAAGACAATTGCATTACTTGGAATAAAAAGCTGGTGTCATAAATGAATTCCTTGTCATAGAAAACCCTTAAAAAGTCGTATTATCCATGTTTTCAGGCTTCCTGGATTGAGATTAGCAGCATTATTACATATTGCACATAATTATGCTTATTAGATGATTATGCTAATATGGCTATTAAAAAAGTTGCCCAAGGTTGCCAAGCTGGCAATCAAGCTGAATTTACTTCAATACACGTCTAGAAAACAATCAACTAAAAAACCTTGTACTTATCAACTTTTCCAGGTCTGAAAAACTTCTACAGGACTATTCCATGATTTTATTGAATGTTGATTTTATCGTCTGGAGAGCAAGTGAACCGATTTCTGTAGGTCTTGTTGGTGGGAACGGAACTGAGTTGACAGAAATGTTGGCATTAGGGATATATTTGTATTCATTACCCTGTGTATGAGGATGACAGGATGTTAACGAATTCCTCTAATCAATATATTTTACAATAATCCCTGCCGCCGTTTTTGTTGTCTGTACCTTTGTCGGGGCACCTGTACTATGAGTTATTTATGTAAATTTTGAAAGAAAATTCCATTGTTAGGAAGTAAAGTTACATCTGCAGTGTCATTAACAATTTAGGATTAAAAAAGGTGGTGGTAGTACATACGAGCTGGGTTTAATCATGGACCTATTACGGATGGACATTTATCGTTTTCTTAAAGGTAATACAAAGTTTTGGTATGGGGTCATGAATTTGGTTCAAATGAACATAATGGAAGCAAATGCGATTCTACAATATTAGTGATCGTTTTCGCGGTTGAAAACGAGTCTAAATTTTGAAATTGTAAATAATAAACTCTTTTTGTTGTATAGCTCCCTCTCAAGGTCAAGATATTAATTAAGCTATAAAACAATGTTTCTTGACTAAACTCGACCGATTAGCTCTTCCCATTTGGAAATTATATATCACAACTACATATTCTGAGATTTTCATGGTCGCAGCTAACAATGTACGGCCGTATAGGCGCTATTTGCAATTTATCAAAATTTACCGGGAGCACCGGTAATTTTTTTTAATTCAATTTTTCTCGAAAGCAGAAGTGTTTTAGGGGCTAATTTTTCTAGTGCTTATGATACATCCACAGGGGCATCCAAATGTATCAAAATGGTAAAGAATCACTATCCACCCAATTTCAAAATTTCCCAAAACTTTGTATTACCTTTAACGAATTCATTATGATTGTCTCCGTCAATGTCGTCCTAACATTCCGTACATGTTTCTTCACTTTGATCTCATGATGGTCACCACCAAAAAGCCGGGACAGAATCAAAAAAGTGATTTTACACATGTTAATCTTAATGCGCAGAAGATAATAACTCGCTTAAATCATGGAAAATCGATGTGCAGTTCTGGTTCATAATCGGAAATTATTGTTCCGTGTACTGTATTTTATTTTGAAAAACGTGTTGATATTACCAGATAGAGGTTAAATTTGGATTGGTTGTCATTTAAAATCTCGTTTCCCCCAATTTCATCATAATATTCTTTTAATATCTACAAATTTTGTGCAGCTCAAAACTTTTTGAGCGGATGAAATCACAGTGGACGGATGCTCGATGGATAGAGCGTATGAAACACGTATGCAATGAGTACACAACGGATGCAAAGCGTTTTCCAACGGATGGCAAGATTTTTTTACGTTTTACATCCTCTTTGCATCCGTAAGTGCAGTGGGACCGGGCCTTAAGCGCAAAAAGTTTTGAGCTGCACAAAACTTTTAGAACGGATGAACTTCCGCCGTGTACGATGTAAATCCGCGACAAATACGAGCAACAAACGTTCTATGTCCGTTATCATCCGTTAAACGTCCGCTGTATCCTCTCTGCATCCCCTGGGCATCCTCGCAACTCACATCCGCTGCAGCTGAAAACGGAAAGAGGGAGGGAAGATAAGGTACATGGAACGTCTATACATCGTTAGTAGCACGGAAAAAGAAAGGATGTAAGCGTATGCATCTCGCATATAAAGTATTCAAAGTTGTCATCCACTTCCATCCGCTTTCATCCGCTAGGCTTCCGGTGAACATCCGTTTAACATCCCCGCTACATACTACCCACGTCCGTTATTTTCCGTTCTGTTTTCGCAAGTTTTCGCCAATTTTGTCCATTTCTGGAGCGGATGAAAACGGATGGAACCACCCTCGAAATTTTGCTCGTCCGCTGTGTTCCTTTATGCATACGTTTTGTGTCCATCGGCCAGTGGGACCGGGCCATTATGTAGACTTCCCGGAATCGTCGTTTTCGTCGATAAGCATTTATTGGCCCTAAACTCATTCCAACCTTTAAATACTTCTTTGTGTTTACCTTGTTCTGCGGTTAATCGTACTTTGCTCGTGATTATCCTTATTTGACCGTTTATAAAAATGTTTTATCTACATGTTATAGTGACTATCAAGCATTTTTACACACAAGCGGGACAATAACCGGAGGGAATAAATAACTCTGATGATATGTTAGTCGTTATCTACATTCATAATTCTTAATCAAGTCACATGATTCTCATCTCCCTTGCTGTGTCACTGAAGGTACACCAAGTCACAGAGCGAAGATTCAGTTACTATAGTCAATGAGGAATAATTGACAGGTAAATTGCCAAAGGAATTTTAGTTAAATTAGCTTTAACTGGATATACACTTGTGTGCTTTAGTTTTGATCGCTCTTTGACCCATCACTTAACACCATCAGTCTCCCGAGTCCTGAGCTAGTGCTACAGATACCAATAATATGTAGCTAATTTTTTTATCATCATGTCTTTTATACAGAGTTATCTAACATTCAGTCCTCATTGCCATGGAAACGGTCACCTACACCGGTGATGACGATGACATCATCATCGTTGTGGAGGAGCAGAAGGAAGGCGACCATCTCGCGGAGGTTCAGAGAGAAGCCAGAAAGAGAGCAGACTCCATCTTTGGAAAGATGACGAGTTCGATGACGTACAAGCTAGCTGATAGACCTCATTGGTATTCAACGATAGTCCTCGCGTTCCAAATGAGAAAAAGTGTTATTTAAAGAGAAAGTTGATTTCTGGGAAAAGTCAAACATATTTTGCGAGCTTGTCTATTCTTTTTTACGTAAATGTGGAAGAGCATCATTAAAACAAAACCTGTTCAAAAGCCCTCATATTCGAAATATCACAGGTAACAGGTGAATGTTTGTGCAATCCCATAGTGCCTGTGACTTTTCGCAGGACGGGGCGAATTTTTAAAATCGTTTTGATGATTTTCAAAACCTCAAAGTATACACCAATACTTCTGTGCTACATAATCACATTCCCATCGCTTCCACACAGTTTCTTTCATAATGAAATTGCTTTATGGCATACACTACATTGTAAAATAAACCGTCTGGAAGCAATTGAGCATGTTGGGAGAGATTAATGTACTAAATAGAAAGTGGTTTACACAGTGAGGCGGGTTCTCGAATAATCAAAGTAAAAAGAAACCGATTAAATCTTACTGAATATCAAACGTTCTACATACACCAATAGGGTATAAGGGACAACACCAACATTTGGCATCGACACACTATTTTTCCCAGACTTGGGGATTATCGAAGCAGACTGATACAACAAAGATGCTGAAACATTACCATACGTAAACATTATAACATGTCAGTTATTCTTTTTCAAAGTTACATCGAATTGTGGAGTAATATATTTACTAACCTCAAAGTTCGAATGGAAAGTAAACAATGGGCGATAAAATAATGTTTGCAGTAAACGCTGGTATAAGCATACATGAACCGTTTCGCCGGAGGGGGAGGTGGAGGGAGGCAGGGCTGATGTCTTTTGCCCGAATATCAACTTTCAAATTAAGGGGGAAGGGGGGGGGGGTGATGTCTGTTGCTCGAATGTCATTTTCCAAATAATCATTTCCAAATATTGCGATCTAGTGAAGCGAGCGAGCAGAATATTGAAAATTGGGCAAAGACATGTATACTAATGTTCGGCGGTCAAAATCATACACCAACTGAACTCCTAACTTCAACCCTAGACCCAACTCTTTACCTGTTAGTAAGTCACTTCTCACCTTCTTGCCCTGATGCCTGTAGGCCCGTCAATTGACAACCTCTAAATTAGATCCCGCTACTCTACTCTGTCAAGGGCCAAGTACCTCATTTTCTCGTGAGCTTTCTCTTCTCTTTGGGTGGTATCTTTACTTTGGTATTCCCATCTCTTTTGCGGTCTTCAAATAGGTTTTTCCTTTTCGGTTCCTAACCCTAACCCTAACCCTAACCCTAACTAAAACACAACTGCAAACAATACCCGAACCCTATTCCTATGTAAGAAATATAGTCTTGACCAATCGCAGCCGGAACAAATACCATCTTTTAACAAAATATATCGCTTGCTCTAATTCTTGATGTTTCATTAATATGATACCTCTAGCATTTTCTAACAATGTTCGGTGGATGCCTTGCCATACCCTTTATGTTGGGACCAGCTCTATGCATCGAGGGGAAAATTATTCTCCTCTCCAAACTCCTCGCCACTATCTGCTTTCTATCTGGAATCCAGACATTCATCATGACGACCTTTGGTGTACGGTAAGCACCCCTATGTCCTTTCTTGCAAAACAACAACACGACAATTACTACTACTGGTACTAGTACTATTACTACTACTACTCCCACAACAACAATAACAACAACAACAACAACTACTACTACTACCACTAGTACTATAATAATATTAGTTCTATACTATTTTTTCTACTATTACTTCCACTACTACTACATGTACTTTTAATAATAATACTTATACTAATACTACTGCCGATGATCATAATGATATTCTTGATGATAATAACAGTAATATGTCTATTTACATAATGCAGCTGCCACACCAATATAGTCTATCGAGTTTTACAAAGTATCCTATTATTACGTCGGCTCTAGCAGAGATACCATGATTCGGCGCTGACTCTCAGCCTTAATCATTCAAAGAATATCATTCTACCGAGTACCATTTACTTCACATAAGTGGAGAGTGGCAAATTTAGATTAAAGTATAGCAAAATGACACAGACGCCATTCTAGGGAGTGGACGAACCATGCACCATGCGTTCTACATCACCTCTATACACTACTTTGTATATATTATTTTGCTTTGAATGTTCTCGAATTGACCCAACTATTTTTTGAAATAGTGTTTTTCAATTTTTCTGGAAATTCCCGACCTCATGATACGGATGTACTTTTTCCAAGAGAGTGAAAGTGATGCATGCAAAATGTAAGTGTTTTAATCCCATGACCACGATGACTGGGGTAATATATTTGTAATGTTTTGTTTCGTATCAAGCTCACTCAATTTATCAATGTAATTTATGATGAAACCATTTCTTTCTTATCCTTCTGAGAAAAATGGTCGATTATTATTTCGTAAATGCAAACTGCACTCCGACCCCAGGGAAGTATGGACTTAAGCATCCCGCTGCTCATGCTGTTGAAAATTACTTTAATACATTTTCCCCTTTCTCTACCATTTTGTCCATGACGTAGACTTCCCATTGTCCAGGGACCCTCGTTTGCTTTTGTTGCTCCGATACTCTCTATGATGAATGTGCGAGAGGCCTGTCCAGCCGGAGGCGGTAAGTCATCCTAAAAGAGCAAAGTAGTGTTTCCCCCTGTCCCATGATTGTGATTAGTAAGGTATAGCAACAGTGTTAACACTGTGTTAAAACAGTTCAAACTATGGGTGGAGACAGTGGTGACCACACTAAGGGAACAGTGGGAATAAAGTGTGGAAATCGGGTTAAACCTCTAGATGACAGCTTAGAGAAAACTTAGTGAAGAAACGGTGTGACAACAATCGTGACAAAGAGCACACAATGAACCCAGTAACGAGAAATAGTGAAAACAACGAGGAAAAGGCTGAACAATGTGGTGACTTTGACGAAACGCAGTGAGCTCAGTAGGAAAGTGTGTAAAGAGCAGGAAACAGTGTATAAAGAGTGTGAGCACAAAGTGGAAAGTTTTCAAAACTTCCCACAGTTTTTGCACCCTTTGTAGTTTTTGTTCTTATTTTACTTTGAATGGTGAATATGCGAGCGGCTCTTAAGCTAGAGACGGTATGCAGTATTGAACTAAGTGCCCCACAGTGTCATACAGTTGAATCTAAGAGCAGTCGTTATGATGGAATTGTGGCAATACAGCGTGGAACCAATGTGGAAACATAATGAAAATGGTATCAGCATTGGGAGACACGTCTGAATATTGTATGGAAACAGAATGAATAAAAATGAAGTATTAATTTGTCCGAACTGTAGGCCGAAATTGTGCGGAAACAGTTTGAAATAAGTGTGGAAACGTTTTGAACATAGTGTAAACAGGGTGAAAACAAGCCCTAGTGTGTGAGCACACATTTTGTTTACACTGTGGTCCTCGATCGGAAAAAATCATGTACGTGTGGATAGTTCATCTACGTTTTCTCAAACCATGGAAACGTCAGCACAGGGACCTATACTGAGTGATTTCAAGTTGGGTGTTAGTGTTAGTGTTTAGAGCAGTGAAGAGCTCTTAAATCGAGCTAAAAATTGTTTTTGTTTCGTAATATTATTTATTGTATTTATTCAATACAAGTCATGTACATCCTACAACTTGTTTCAAATTGCAATACATAACATAATGGAGTACACAATATACACAACTCAGTTATTTTGAATGAATAAATGTTATCGTAATAACCCCCTCCCCAAATTAAAGCACAAAACAATAACGAAACCTGAAAACACTAAATTCTTAACGATATTGTTGAGTTCTGGCCATGCTGTTGCATTATGAATTAGGAATTTTAGGAAAAACAACTATGAAATGCGTAAAGGTTATCATGTATTGTGATGTTTTAATAGCATCACAGTAATTACCCTTTGAATATTGCTAAAGAATCACAAGAATAAAAAGAACTGAGGACAGGCATGGCATTGGACTACTTAAACCTTTGGTATGAGAACTTGGTGCAGAGTTTAAGACTTATTTGTAGCCATTTGTTAAATAAGAGAGCTCTCTAAAGCAACTGTCTCCATGGGACATAACTACTACAAGGTTCTTCTAAATAGGAACAGAATAAATGATGAAGCTCTTAATTGATTGATTAAATCTCTAAAAGAACTTGATCTTGTCCTCGATACCAAGAACCATATTTTCGCGTCCGTGACATACATGTACGTTTGATATAACATTTGAATGTTAACATCGAACGTGAACAAAACACACATCGCTCTGAACGGCTGTAATTGTCTATTTCTTGTTCATTAATTCAATGAGCAGCAATAAAATGAGAACGATGATTCGATGAATCGATGATTTTCCGTGAATCTAGAAAACGTTGCTTTTGCATAAGTGATAAAATCTTGAAAGGGTGCATTATGAGTAAATAACATTTTAAAAGCCCTTATATCAAATGTTTTAGAAGGATAAAGCTACGTTTCAGTAGTACTCTTTCACTAGCAATCAATACACTTTTCCCTTCAGTTTTTCTAATGAATTTTGTCTATTTCTCTCATTCAGATAACTCAACGAATGTTGAGGATAATGCAGAGTTTTACAGTCGCATGCAAGAGGTAAGATAAACTACTATATTTCGGAATCATCCCTTTATTCCACGTGCCGATATTCTAGAATAGAGATAATCAATATAATTAGAAACACCAGATACATATCTCGTCAGCATAATACAATAAATTAAAAAAACGTTATATTTCATGAAAATCATAACTCATCCTTACAGATTAATTCCAGTAATTCATTTATAATTAATATCATGACTAATACAATAACTCAGTTTGATATTTTAGATTTCAAACAATATGCTATTCCCTGTTTTGAATCTAGAAGGGTCGAGTTTGTTTTAATTCACATGGTTTGTGATGGGAGTATGTTTGCAAAAAACGTAACGTAAACATGTAATCTAACAAGATATCTGTAAATGCGTTACACAAATAGAAGAAACGGAAAAACAATGCATAATGGAGCGAGGTCTATGCAGCGTCCGCATTAAGCAAATACGTTTATCTAAGAAAAGGCTCGTCTTCTTTAAGGTAGATTAACTTAAGCCAGACCACTGATTTATAGAGCGCCGAGTGTGAAACTCTTCATGTTATACACATTAATGTAATTCTGTTACAACAATAATACAATCGATCTTTTTCCTATACTTGCAGACTCAAGGGGCCCTCATATTGTCTTCTTTTTTCGAGATTGTTCTTGGTTTTACTGGAATCGTCAGTATCCTGATGAAATACATCGGGCCTCTAACCATAGCACCAACGGTTACTCTAATAGGTCTGTCCCTCACACCCGTTGCAACACAGAAGTGCAGTGTCCACTGGGGAATTGCAACGTTGTAAGTATTCCACATACAAATTGGATCAGTTGGCTCTCTGATTTGGCTCAGTCGCCAACGAACGTGGGTTCAAATCCAACCTAGGTGGATTACTGAAACATGTGTTGTGTGTTAACGCGCCTACCCCCTGTTTCATAGACGCAGGCAAGTTTCATGGGGAACACACTCCGTCCCTCGGACAGGACGTTAAATGGAGACTGTGGAGGAGAGTCATCACCTTTGAATGTTAAGAAACAATTGCACTATTCGTATGAGGGTAGGAGTGGTGGTGCACCTGCACATCAATACCAGGTGTAGAGGGAAGAGAGACAAGCAGGTCACGGTCATTCCATTTGCCTCCCCTTCCTCGGCACAGGTGGCGCCAAATACTTAATAGTATAATAGCAACATTAATGATGATAATGATAACAATAATGATGATTATAATAATAATGATTATATTGATGGCAATAATAATAGTAATGATAGAATCAATAATGATAATGATAATACCAGTGGGTTATACAACAAATATTTATCCTAACTCCAACCTAATTCCTAACTTAACCCCCAACCCAAATATAATATAATATAATATGATATATAAAACCCTCCAAATTTCATTCTATTCTAAAAAGATAAAAGTCCAAGTGCAAGTCCAAGTCTAAGACAGTTAAAGTTGTATACAAAAACCACCATTGGGAGGTAAAACAGAGGCCTTTACGAGTGAGTGGTCTTCGGAAACAGATTCCCTTTTTTCCACATGAAAAAAACCTTGATTTTTATAGTTCATTGTTCCTCGTTCAAACAAATCAGGTGTTGGTACTTATTTCTTTTATAACACATTTTACAAGAGATCAGACGATATACAGTATTCTTTTAAGTAGGGTGTCTATTTATCAACGCTCGTAGATCTATAAGACATGGACATTGAGACGATAAAATGTGATGGACATTGGTGACAGAGAACAGCACGTGTAGAGGATTACGTCTGAATGAATATCATTTTGGTTGTAGATCGTAAAACTGTTTATTTACTTAAATATATTTGAAGGTTTGTACACTCGTTAAGGACGATTTGAGAGGAGAGAAGATAGGTTAAGTAATGTTAACACGGCCAGTTCGCCCTTTTTACTTTCAGTAACGATGTTTTGAGTTCGAATCCCAGCCTAAGGATAGGGCCCCAGAACAGATAGCCATGGCCGATAGGACATATCAAAAATACACATGTATTTTTTTTGCACAGGGAAGGGTTCAACTATTCAACAATTATTGGTAACGGGATTACACGGGGGAAGTGGTAATTGTCATTATCATGGGCGTAGAAAACGAGGGGAGGGGGGGGGGTATGTTTCCTCCCCATAATTTAGGTGGGGAGAAAGAGTGTACAGTATTTCCCCAGGTTTCAGTGCCTGTTTTATGTATGGTGGTGTGAGAATAGTTCGCGCTTGACCTAAGTTCGCTATCTCAAAAAATCAGAAGGATTTCGAAAATCTGATATCACCAATGGAAAGAGTAACATAAGATACTCAGGGACGAATTTTCCTTGGAATTGTGAAAATATTTACAAAAGATCGGCAAAATGTGCGTCCGTTCCGGAAAATTATGAACTTACTGATAAGGGTCTGGTAATTTTCATTTTGAGAGCAGATATCTTCAAAATTGTGAGTAAAAAGTGGTAACAACTGATTTTATCCTATCTCGCATTGAAAGTTATGATATAACCTTATTTTTGATGGATCACATTTTTGTGATATCAGTTGTAAACTATAAACACTCGTGCGCAAAGTAAGGTCTCGTTGTTTTTATGATTTTTTTTAATTGCAGCGCGCTCGCCGATCTGAAACTGAATTTTCTCGATCGCGATATCTCCTGAATCCTTTGACGATGAATTTTCTAGTTGAACCAATTTGTAGTAAAAAAAACTTTGCTGTCAATTTTGTATTAATTAAAATGAATTAATGTGTGTATGGAATATCACATTCTCTAATATTTTCAAAATCTCCGCGAACTTTGGTCACCCCTTCATACTTAGTTTGCACTACAACAATGTATAAAGAGCTTTCTATCGCACTAAAACTTTAAGCCTTTGGAAATCAGAAAATGATCTTGCTTGGTCGCTACACTCCTTTGTATTTCATTTCGAATATCATGTTCATGAACGCTAGTATACTTTATGCGCATTCATATGTACACTTTAATTAGGATATGATTAGCCTTTTGTTTAAAAGTCATTACGATTTTCAATTTCACAAACACAATGTTTTCGCTCGCTCGCTACGCTTCATCGCTAAATCAGTATTTATGAACTTACTTCAAAGTTATATGACGTACATATCTGTGTTATTATGTGTATTTGGTCTCATAATTATGTTGAGAACATATTCAAAGAAGCTATTAGCCAAATACTACAAAATATTTTCTACCTTCATGGTACTGACCAGTTTTAATTTCCATTGTCATTCTTACTTGCTCCCAGCGGAGATTGTTAACCAATAATAAACACGACCATTGATGAAAATTTGCTGGAAATATGGGACAACAAAACTAAAGCATTTTCAGAAAAGTATGAACGAACCGCTGTGGAAGTGTAAATTTATATGTATGTGAAAGAGAAAGTGAAAATTATGCTTGGTCTAATAAGCAGATTTTAGTACTTTAATGAACCCGTCACTATTATTCATATGTATTTGTTATTGATTTGTTAATTGTTTTGAAAGTGGAAATAAATTGAATTGAATAGGCCTATCCTACACTACGCTTTCGAATCTTTTATTATTTATTAAACTACACGTGTGCACAAATACGCAATATGTAGGTATAATATGGAGGGAATGCGTGTTTGTGTGTGTATGCGTATGTGTGTGTGCGTGCGTGCATGCGCCTTTGCGTGTGTGTGTATGTTTTTTTTAAATATTTTTTTTTACATGTATACACTTTATTGTTTTTTCATTAATCATCCCCCAAAACTGAGGACCTGTCTACGCCACTGGCCGTGATTGTGTTGACAACATCCGAATTAATATTTTCAATTGGCCAGTTCACGGTTGCAGTCTGAGCATGAGCAGATAAAGGTCATTGCAGAACAAATGTTGAAATACATGGAGACGAAATAATGGATACGTGCTCATGAAAGTTATGTAACATTATTCATTCATGCACATTCATTGCACTCCATGATACACAGGTGGAAGTATTCTTCGAACAGGGGAAACAAAAGCTATTTATATAGCACCTCCATCGCTGTAGGAGTGATTATTTCAAAATGTACAAAGTGAGATCTCTTCATGTTTTTAAGATCTGTGGATATTCGGGGTCATTGCAGTAATTTGCTAACCGTGAACTGGTCTATTTGAAAGGAAAAAAGACGATCTGAGTTCTTACCACTTCAGCCAATTTAATTTTTTTGAAAATGCTGCTCTGCTTTTTCTGATTCTTCGTGAGGAAGACATTTTTGCTAAAAGAAGAATGTTGATATATTTTCGATTTGTGTTGCGTTTAGTCCATATGGAATTGCCATATCATTGCGATTTTCTTAACCACTTTGTTACCTCTTTCTGTTTCACAGCACGATGGCGTTAATCATTCTCTGCTCACAATACATTGACCGTCTCAAGGTACCCTGTCTAGGGTTCAGCAAAAGCAATGGATGCCATGTCTTTAGATACCCACTATTCCGCCTTTTCCCGGTAAGTACGAACCATTCTACCTCAAAGCAAAAGAAAACATTTTAACATTATGTACTGATTTTTTGCAGTTTCGGATTGGATTTTTTTTTTCGGGGAGGGGGGCATTTAAATGATAATAATAATAAAAATAATATGGTTATTTATATAGCGCCGGTATCCGTCAGGTTCTGACGCTCATGGCGCTTTACACATATTACCCTCGTTAGATCTTCACGGAATTCTTATGCCACTCCTAAAATTGTCTAAAATCTTTTACGAGTGGTTCAGATTAGTAAAATTCTCCTGCTTCGAAATGATTGAACTACAATACTGAATTTCGATTGCGTAGAAGAAGTTTCTAGTAGGCCCAAAGCTCGTGAAAATTCCTGGTTTTACAATAACCAATTGACACATATTAAAGATAAAGGTGAGTTCTGGTATTAAAATGCGATACATTGTGAAAAAAAGGTTCGGAATGAATCAGAATCAGTTGATCATGTAGCATGTAAGTATTTGTTAGCACTGCAAGGTTATGGAGTCATCAAAATCATAATAAATTTGGCCCAGTATTGGTAAAGTAACAAGCACTGTACACAGAAAAATGCATATGGGACTACACAAATGGTGTCGGGGCTAGTACTACCTTGATTTCCTTATCTTTCTATGCTCATTACTCAGCCAGTACACATTTGTTTAGCACATGTTATTTATTTGTAATTTTGCACATTCCGTGTAAGTTTCGTTTGATTCTGTGAGAATATATATATATTTTTTTTTTACCAGAACTCAAGTTTATCTTTAATACATGGGGCAAATGTGGTACAGGAAAGGTTTCAAAGAATCGCCCTATATTTTTAGCAGTCACATTTTCATGGTTGTTAAGTTTCGTCTTGCATAACAAATCCCTTAATTCGTTACACATTGCTTACAGATCTTCATCGCCGCAGTCCTTTCGTGGCTACTCTGTTTTATCCTGACTATCACTGATGTGTTCCCCAATGATCCTAGCTCACCTAACTACAGGGTTCGTACCGATGCAAACAGTGAAGGCGTGGCTAATACACCTTGGTTCTATTTCCCTTACCCAGGTGAGAAACTATTTTTTTTAAAGCAAACGAGGCGATTGACCACTTCGAATAGTGGGGGAGAGGGTGTCGAAACAAAAATGCAATTAGTTTCTTACCTATGCTAGCAATGATGTCGTGACTAAAGCACCTTGATTTTTTCCCTCACCCAGGGGTCAATCAGGAATTGTAAGAGGGGCAGGTCCAGAACTTTGTCTTAAAAATGGGCAAAAGGCCGAAAAATATTGAACAAGCAAGACGAGCGAACAATCATGCAACAAAAACAAACAACAAGAACAATATTAATGATAACCCTCAAAGACTGAATATCAGGTCGAAAATATGAAGGTATGGCGTACACCTAAGACTTATAATTTCAAAAAGGTAGGGGTGGGGCACAATTTCGAAAAACATTAGAAAATCTGAACAAAAAGTAACCCCAAATCTGAAGAGGTGGCATGTATGTTTTGGTTAGGTACTCGTTTCATTTGGCCATCGGGTTTTAAAAGTGGATGGTATGGGCAGGTTCCAATCCCTTTACCTGCCAGCGGTTTTACGAAGAAAGATGAAACAAAATGGCGTAGTCTGAGGGAACTAGTAAGACCTTGGAGTAAAAAATGCAGTGTTTTTTAACTTCACACTTCCGACTGCATTACAAGTATAAATTGTTACCTATTACTTTGTATGTTTGGTCTCAATAAGTACAAGGACAAAATAGCTGAGTTATAGGCATGGCCCTGGCCTCTGATGCGTAGCTCAATAACAAGCAGTGCCTTTACCTTTCAGAAGCGGCATCCAACACCCTCTTCTTCATAAACCCTGAAAATTGTAAAGGTTTTTTGTTGACAATATCGATTGTCATTCAGTCTCGGAAGGTTTTGATTTCACCAACATGATTTAATCTTGCCAAAAATTAAAAAATCACACCCTAAAGTGATGGGCATATAATTATGCGATTGCATTGACCTTTACCATCAAAATATGGTCCATAGATGTGAACAGTTTCTTGTAAGACGAAGGATTAAGATAATATAATATTAATACCATGCTCTTCTATTTAGGAATGACATTAAATATTTAACCAACAGAGATTAAATTTTGGTTTGTTATGACATGTCTGTTACTGGCATTCGATCCTGTGAGGCACAGATATGGGTGTATTGGACTACATTGTACATTAGATGAACAAGTTAAAATCTATTTTCATTCTTCTCTTTAATCTCGGAAAGGACAATGGGGAGCGCCCTCTTTTTCTGCAGGAGGTGTGTTTGGGATGAGCGCCGCTGTTCTTGCCTCTATCGTTGAGTCCATTGGGGACTACTACGCATGTGCCAAACTATCCGGAGCACCTAATCCACCCGATCACGCCTTGAATAGAGGGATCGGCATAGAGGGCATTGGCGGTTTCCTCGCAGGACTTTGGGGCGCATGCGTCCACGCCGCATCGTACTCGGCCAACATAGGGATGATCGGATTGACAAAAGTAGGCATATCAAAACGTTTGGGTAACTGAGCAGAGCTCGTTTAATTAAAAATAAATGTTCTATGGAGAAATGACGTTAAAATGTCTTTTTTTTACATCCATCTCCATTCTGCTAAAAATACCACATATTTGGCAAAGATTGACTAGTGTAATACGAAAAAGACTATGTTCTTTCTACTATAGAAAAGCAAACAAATTACACTTTCATTATGATTTACTAGTGTGTTTTTTTTGTTAAAGTAGTCAATTTATTGTTATTTTCAGCTCGTTTTCTGTGTAGAATCAAATGAGTCGAGCGACAGAGCTTTATTACCATGTCACAATTTGGCATACCGCCCTCTGCTACCTTTTATGATGTATACTGTTAATGATAGGCCTAAATTACCTAATCTGCACAACTGCTGCTGCCGTACCACGGTAACTGATGGCGACATAGAACAGAGGTGTCATGGTCCCGTGGAAACGTCGCCGGACGGTGGATCATTTGGTTCGCGGTTCGAGTCCCACCACAGCACTAGTTTCCTTTGGCAAGACATTTATCTACATCTAACCCTCTCCATCCAAGTGAAGTAAATGGGTACTCAGTAGGAAAAAAATTCCTTGAATTCTTTAGCGCATTATTTTGGCGGCTCAGCTACAGCTGGGGTAATAATGTGATACTTCATATTAGGCGCAGTAGAGTTTATTCATATAGCTGATGTGCTATATAAACAGACCAATCATTATTATTATTAACAGAGAATTCATTCAACATTAGTCATCTCTGATTGCAAGGTTAAAGACCGAAGCCCGTCTTTTCGCAATGAGATAGACTTGTCGCAGCGCAAAAGAAAGGCCTAGGTTACGTATAAATACATATAGATCCATGGTATAAGGTCACAATGTCTTTTGTTGATGTGGGCAAAGCTCCATCTCTTATACAGCCAAGATAAGGAATGAAGATGAATATCTTTTATCTTTGGTGTCCTACCGTTTGCAGGTGAGCAGTCTCTTGGTAATTCAAGTGATGTCCGCTTTCCTTGTAATGATGGGAATACTCCTCAAGTTTGGTGCTGTATTTGCGACTATTCCCGAACCAATCATCGGTGGCATCATCGCTGTATCTGTAGGTAAGAAAAACTGTTCCCTATCATTTATTTGGGCTTCTTTCGTTGTACTATTTAACTCAGGGGCGGATCCAAAATTTTGTTTATGAAAAAATAAGGGAGGGATGTGACGCAATTCCGACGACAGTAGCAACGTAGTTCCCCATACGAACTTCAGTCTCGGTCTCAGTTGTGTTGTTGTATTTGTGGAATGTTAGTTTTTAAAGGGGTGAGAAGTCAATTAAAAGAAAATGTATGGGAAACGAAAATCACAAGAAATTCTTTCTCTTTTTCAGGGATGGTGACGTCAGTGGGTATCTCGAATCTTCAGTATGTGGACATCAACTCTCCAAGAAATCTGTTCATTGTTGGCTTTTCTCTGCTGCTTGGAACAAGCCTTCCAGATTACATGTCGAAAAATCCGCATGCTATCCAGACAGGTGTAATATATTCAGTACAAATTTTACTTCAAACACGATCGCAACTAATTTCGAAAATAATCAACCTAAGGCGACTTTAATAGCCTCGTTCGTCACCTTTTGTAATGTACAAACTTGAAGTTTACTTTCTACGCATTCCGAACGTGGTTTCAAAGCCCCACTGTCCTACTTGTAGCTACTTGCTCCATCTATATAGAAATCTTCCCCAATCGGTGCCTGTTGGTCCCTCATGATCCTCTTTTTCTTATTTTAGTTGAGAGCTGAGTTGATGAGATAGCCACCTGTCAGTGACCTGGCTGGGTGGTCTAATCCCTTCTGGCCCATTAGTATTGACGGTCTTTAAAGGTACTTAAAATAAGGTTTATATTGAAATTGCCAGTGAATTGATTTTTTTTGGAAGTAGTTGCAATAGAGTTTTCACGATAATCAGCGGATTAGCGTGAGTCCACCCACTGGGCTAGGTATTGCACAGTACACTAGCCCCTGTTTTGAAGATATAAGTGTTAATTTATAAGGGTCCAAAGGCCTGCAGGCTCACTGAACGCGAAAAAACTAAACTTATAATGTTATTTGGCTTAATACATGTCTTTAAGCACTTTACAAGTATTATTTGTACCCCTGTTACCATTTCAGGCTTGTGCGCACACACTAAATGCATATTCCCCACTTCCTATGGAGTATTCCAGCCAGGCGCCATTTTACAGAGGCTCATATTGCTGAACAAACTACAATGACTTCCGTATTATACCTGATACCCATTTTACAACTTGGTGGAGAGAGGATTAGTTTCTTGATAAAGAGTGTTAGTGCCAAGGTTGGATTCAAACCTTCAACCCTAGGATTGAGAGTAAAATGAAGAATATACTATGCCCCGACATCTTCAGATCACGAAATGAAAAACACACAACAAACTTAAAGGGATCCGGTAACTTTGTCTCAGATTTTGAAACAAAATCCTGGATTTAGCTCATGCTGCAATGATAATTATAAACCTTTAGGTCAGTCAGGAACCCCATCACTTTTACAAGCCGATCGCCTGTCTGATTATCAAGATATATTAATGATTTGAATTACAAATTTTGAAAACCGTTTGCCAAACGGTTTTCATAACAGTCTATTGGGGAAAACGAGTATGGTAAAACCGGTCACTCAAAGATTTTTACTTTTTTGCTGCACATCTCGATCAATTTTTTTAGGGCTTCAATATTACACCATATCACAGACACTGACAACCCTTTAAGCGTATTCACTTATGTGTGTGTCAATGCAATATCGATAACGCACTTACCCTGAGGGCTCGTGCATTTTCACTATGGGCACTGACTAATTAACTTCGTGCACTGGCCCTGCCCTAGCACACTCGCAATAGTGCATTATTTGTTTTATAAGACGGGTCGCGATCGGTAATATATTCTTACAATACGTAATTACACTCAGACTAAGGCAAATATTAAGTGAATCTGAAAACGTAATTTGCATCTCTGAACATGATGTTAGGCGATGTTTTGGGGGCACTTCAAACTAATAAAGCCCAGGGGCCTGACGGTGTCTGTAACAAAGTACTCAAGCTTTGTAGGGATCAGTTAGCCGGGGTATTTAGTGAACTTTTCAACCATTCACTGGAAAGGGAATACATCCCGACTCTTTGGAAAAACATTCTTGATAAGAACTATTCCTAGAGGAAAAAAGTGAAGGAGCTTAGCGATCTTCGACCCATTTCACTCACTTGTAGTGTCATGAAATGTTTCGAAAAGATCATGATGAAGTACCTTCTTGAATACACTTCCCTTTATATTGACCCCTTGCAGTTTGCATACAGATATAAGCGAGGAGTTGATGATGCACTATTAACATACCTACATAAGGTATATGCCCACTTAGACAATGCTAAGACCTATATAAGATCTACTTTCGTGGATTTTTCTACACTATTATCCCCCACCTTCTTAAAACAAACTGATTGATATGGGACTCCCACCCAGTTAAATCTGTGGATACAGAGTTTTTCAAGTGACAGACCACAGAGAGTGGTCTTAGGTAACGCCTAATCCTGTCCAAGAATTGTGAATACAGTGACGCCCCAGGGCTGTGTCATCTCCCTTGCGCTCTACCCCTCTACACAAGTGACTGTCTATGCAATGTAAGAGAGTGTAGCATCATCAAATATGCGGATGATAGTGTTATTACAGGTTTTTTGTCTGAAGATGTAGACATATTAGTTAAAGGGAAAGTCCACCCCAGGATTTTTTTTAGCTGACGATATAGACCTAATAATACCATGAAGAATGATACAAGTCTCATTAAAATCCATGATCACATAACGAAGATATATCGACTTTTTTATCGAAAATCAGCCGCCCCCCAAATGCAAATGCGTTACATGGGCAAAAAACGATCGCCAAAAAATAACCGATAGTATCGAAATTGTGACGTATGTTGCGAGCTGCCTTCTTATTTCGCAGACATTCACTTTCGCTCGCGGTACACTGTTATCGCACTGACACGACGAATCATGAATGAAAGTGAAAGCGAAAGTGAATGTCTCCGAAATAAGAAGGCAGCTCGCAACATACGTCACAATCGTTTCATGCCCATGTAACGCATTTGCATTTGGGGGGCGGCTGATTTTCGATAAAAAAGTCGATATATCTTCGTTATGTGATCATGGATTTTAATGAGACTTGTATCATTCTTCATGGTATTATTAGGTCTATATCGTCAGCTAAAGAAAATCCTGGGGTGGACTATCCCTTTAAGGTTATAGATGAGTTTGTAAAATAGTGCAATGACCACTTCCTAATACTAAACGTAACTAAAACAAAAGAGATCATAGCGCAGTGCGTTTTTAACCTCTTTCTAACATATTTATTGCCGCTGTTCTGTCCGTAGGTTCAGCGACGGTTGATCAAATTTTGGCAGTCCTTCTTGGTACTAGCATGTTCATTGGTGGATTAACAGGCTTCATCCTCGACAACACAATACCAGGTATGCATACAAACTATACAAACCAAAGTCATACTAAGTGTCTAATATCATCGTCATTTAATTTTCACGTACATGGACGAAATATGTTTGTATACATATATATATAGTGCGTATAAAAAAGTGTACCCAACGTTGGTAGCTCTTAATTAAGAATTCATACGTTGAAATTTGTTTCATGATAAAGAGTAACTTATGTTCTGTCCAATGATATCCTGTTCATAATATTTTTGCCACGTGTAAATGAGCACCAGGGTCTTTAAAAAGTGTTGTCAAAATGGCCTTGTTCCAAGTTTGGGTTTAAGGAACTAATGTTTTAAATCCTTTTAAAAGTCAATTTTTGCCTTGTGCCTCAGTGCTTCACTGTTTAAAATGATGCAATGTACCGATGCTTTCTAGGAACCTTGTTTCAATCCACAGGGTAACCTCTAAATATTTTAAACAGCCTACTAACTTCTTTAAGTTGTCTCATGATATCTAAGGTCGTTCTGCTCACTTGTCCACTGCGCTATTTCACGCGCGTTAGGAGTATAAGGTGTTTATCCCGAATAGCGTAAGAAAACTCAACGGTTCGTTCGTTCGTGTCTCCTTAGATCAAGATTAATGTATCTTGATCTTCGGAGTAGTTGCTACAACCGGCCGTGTCAGACACGTTGCCCCGGGGTGCGAGATAGGACACTTTTAGCGTGCCCCCATTTAAAACAATTACACAATAACAGTTAACATTGCATTTAATTAATAGTATGAAACTATTAAAAATACTCTCATGTTACGGGAAAAAATATTATATATATATATTATGAATCAATTGATTTGGTCGATCCAGTTCGATGGCACAAACGCGGCACTTCTGGACAGAGATCCTAATAATTACAGAGCTTGGTCTTGTTGCTCTGTTCGCCAGCAGTTTAAGGATATGGAATCCCGCGGCACATTACTCACAAGAGTTCTAACAAGCCAAGCTTATACAGAACCTATAATAAGTTATGTTGTACATGTACCACCCACCCGATCGATCGAAAACTCAGAACTCATAACTGATTTTTTTTTTTTTTTTTTTTTTAATGAAGAAAAAAAAAACGAAATGGTAACAATCTAAAGTTTTCATAGTTGTGATAAATATCTATAAAGATTTATCAAGCAACAAAAATAAATAAAATCATGTTCAAGAAAAGGATATATACACTTTCTTCTTTCGTGTCCTCAAATGCTCTGCCAAGCTTTGGTACATTGAAGAGCCTTTTCATTTGCTGCCACTAGGTCTTTCAGGCAGCATTGGTCGATTAGGAGCGGACATCTTAATAGGTGTGGCATAGATTGCACGGATGTTCCACACTCGCAGTTTGTGTCTGTGTCGTACTCAACGGTTACTAAACCTAAATGCAAGATAGAGGAAATATCAGTTCAGTTTATTAACTTTTCTCAAGCACACAAACAATATTATAATTTTACAAAAATGGCAAATATACATAGTAGGAGAAAAAACGGTAACTACAAAAAAGTTTATAAAAACTTGTATGGAGTAGTTCCCAGTAAAGGGAAAATTTACATGGTATAAACAATTGCAATAAAAAAAAATACAAATTATGCAGATTAATCAGTAACACACTTCACCAAAAAACATCAACAATCATACAGGAAGTGTGGGGGGGAGGGGTAATGGTAATTGTAAATTTAAAGAAGAAAACAAAAATAAACATCAATATATAACCTTTTCAACTTTGGTTTAAATGAAGTTATATATGTTGAACTCTTTATTTCCTCTGAGAGATGATTCCACAAGCGTGGACCACTGTGTCTTAATGAATTAACTAAAGACTGTGTATTAACTTTAGGAAAATGAAATGTATTACTTGAACGAGTATTGTGATAATGGACTAAGGTTCAGTGACACAAAGACGTGTACTCACATTTTGTCAAAACGAGTATTTTATATCAAAATGTTCAGAAAAATGTGGGCCTTCCAGGAAACACAAAGACTTAACTCCACCCAACACCCTATTGAAGTCAATGGCTAGTAAAACATAGACTTAACTCCTTAAGACCTAAGTGCTCAGTGACACATTAACCACTTTGTCTCAAAATGACCAATGTGGAGTTACGTCTTTGTGTCACTGACCCCTCGAGATGATGATTAATATCAAAGAAATTGATAGCAGACTTTCATTTTAAAAAGACCACATCCCCAAAAAAACACTATCCTTTTTGTATCACTTAATGAGAACGTTACCTTAAACAAGGGAAGCGAGGGAAGCGAATGAAGTGAAGATTGTAATCATCATAAACAAAGAGAATGTAATAATTGTGCTAGATTTGGCACAGTTGAAGCGAGGTTCGTTATGCAGTGTTTAAAATGATAATAACAGAGGAAAAACTGATAAAAAACAAATAGAAAGAAATTGGTTGTGGTTTCCAATATAAGCTTTAATACAATTGTGTATAAGCGTAATTTTAGTAATTTTGTTGCCATTCTCCAATGAATACGATGAAATAGATGTTGATGTTGATTATAATAATAATCACCAACGTTATTATTATCTGAATATTGTCAAGTACCCAATGGCAAATATCCGAAGATAGAGGCTTGGTATATGTGAGAAAGTTCTAGCAATCACATAAATCATAAATCATTCATGTCTGATCGAAAATAAACTGTATTATTGCCACGATGCCTAAAGCATATCTACCCGCTGAATGACAGTGTTCAACAAAATATTTAAGCTAAAAACGCTAACTTATGAGGTCGTGTTAGATGGTTAGTAACGACCGCTACACTATTTACTGAATGAGTTTAAGAAACCATACACACACGCAAATACCCCACACACACAATATATATATGGCAAAGTTACGTGATACAGATTTTACAGCGCTTAGCATGGTAAGAGAAGGAACAAGTCATCCATACAATAGAAGTTGATCAGAACATTTATAAAACATTGATTGTGTTTCCAATGTAAGGTTTTACATGCGTATTTGAGTAATGTCATTGCCATTAATTTTTTTGATCATACTGATGATGATAATGGTGATGGTGATGGTGGTCACATTATCATATCAGTCGTGCATGATGCCCATCTAAAAACTATTACTATTTCGTTCCAATATTTCCAATGGTATATACTTAAACCATATTCATCTGTATACCATTGCAGTCATTAATTTATTAAAATTTAAAGAGTAGACAACGATTTAAAATGGTTTATTGACAGGCCGACAAAATGTAGGTCAAGAGGTTGTTTACATTTTTGAGGGAAATTCACGCGCTAGGAAATGTAATACTTTGTATTACATTGGAAGGAAATGTACAAGCGTATGTACGCTTATCAAGCAAGCGCGGAAAATACCGCCAGCAAATTAAAAATAGCACGAAGGGGCTTTCATTCTAGTTATGGCTTTCATTTTGAATGGACAAGAAGAAAAATTTACGGAGTCTAAAACATTATTAGAGGATTTGGATTAATACTAAAGTTAGCACTGCACTGGAATAATTAGTTGGATATATAACGCTGAATTATTTCTTCTCGTGAGCGACCAGCGGGATTATACTCGGTTTTGGGCTGGCCTTTGTCGTTGGGCCTGATTAGAAAGGAGAGTCCATATCATTATTTTGGCCTGGTCGCACATCACACAGTGGCATCACGGCATAGGCGGGATCGAATGCTGCGTTTCACGGACGTGGCAGTCACCGGCAGTGCACCACATCGCCGGGTGAGTCTCTCTTTAAGGGAATCGAAAACTGATCCGAGGGGAAACGGTTGCACCATTTCAATACACGAAATTGAGGAGGGTAGTTGTCCCGTAAAGGCGGTCCTTAGATATTTGAAAATGCGCCCGGGAAGTGGGGAGGCTTTCTTTTGCTCATAGGTTCGCTTCCTCTCACCAGGCATGAGTTCAGTGCCATGATAAAGAGATGCATGTCATACAGAGATATGTTGGCGGCGGAGTTTTCCTCCCATTCTTTTCGTATAGGTGCGGCTACAACCGCTGCTATGGCGGGCTGCTCGGACGCCCAAATACAGCACATGGGTCGATGCATGGGCTTCCTCCGCGCATCGCAGATATATTGATATGGTTGTTTAAATATGAGCAATGTTGCAAAGTACCGTTGGGGTTGATTTGATTTGATTTGATTTGATTCGCCAGGTATACGTACAAAATATAACAGAGTGAATGATGAGGTTAACGTGTCCGGGGCCAATAATGTAAGGGTGAGGCCGCATACACAGGAATGAATATATGTACAACACACAGAGGAATAAGTCCCTCGCCTCGAAAGGTTAAATAAGCTAATAATAATAATAGCAATAATAATAATAATGGTGCTACAACATGAAAATGAAAACGAAGTCAAGCAGACAACAAACATACATGCAGAACAAGAGCAAGAAAACACTAGAAATGCAATCGTGTCACAACGATGTGCGTGCAATGCATGGCGCCGTGTTTCTACGTGTCAAACGAATGAGCTTCTCTCGCCCTATCCAGAGCAATTTGTACGAGGTCTGTAGCTTCTGTGATAGTGGAGATAGGTAGGGCGAAAGAAAGGCCTCAACAGTCACCTTGATGGGATGGTAGTGACTATGCCTACGAAGTTTGAAAGAAATTGGGATAGGGGAAAGGACGTAAGGGCTCGCAAGCACTGCATGCAAAAACCAAGGGGATTTGGACGTTTAAGGGGCGAAAAGCAGTCTGAAAAAATGACGTCATAGCCGATACGTGTTAGATTCGGGCGGAAACTCGGCGGAATTCGTGTAGTGACCTTTGTTCAAATGCGATTTATTCACAATTTTCTGTGTGAACATATACTATACTTGGTATCATTCGAAAGGGCACTTCATTGTGGTCAGTTTGACACCATTGTTATCTTCGCGCAATGTATTGCACGCATTAAACGCGCAATTATGTAATGCATAGTAAATTCATCATTTTTGGCGATTACTTTGCGCTGACATATTCGAATTTTACCAAACTTGGTAAACAGTTGTCACGTATAAGGATACATATGTCTGCCAAGTTTCATTGATTTAGGTATAAAGATCGCCATTTTAGGGCAAGTTGAAGTTATTTCAGAATTTTCTTGAAAATGGCGAATTTGGAGGGCAATTTTCTCAAATTTGGTCAGTGATAGGGTATATAAGCCAATTCCCAAAACTTTAGAGGGCGCTATTTATGTTGTGCAAATCCATTGGAGCGTGAAATTTGGCATGGCTATATGCAATTATGAGATAAAGATACTGTGAGATTTAAATACAAAACGGAATTCATATGAGGAAGTTATGGCAGTTTTAGATTATTTAGGGGTCCATTTTTCAAGAACTTGAGAGATTTTTGACGAAGTCGGTTTCAGATTTGGATTTTGAGTACGAAGATGGCATTTTGAAGGTCAGGTTATACGTCGCAGACAAAAGAACATCTCTTAGACTATCTAGAGGAATTTGTTAGAAGTTTGTAGGATCTAGGATATCGGAGATAGGAAGGAAGAAAGAAAGGCCTTAAAATGGACCAGAAACGGACAAAATGGCGCCTGGACGGTTATGCATGAGTGATTTCGAAAATCGAAGAATGTAGTGACCTTGATGAGATGTTAGAGACTATGCCTATGAAATTTGAAAGGAAACGGACATGAGGAAAGGGCATAATTAGTGATGGCAAGCACTACGTGCAAAACGAATGTGATTTCTGGACGATAAGGAAAACCAGGAGAATATTCATGGGGCAGAATGTGAACGAAAACAAGGCAATGACGAAGGTCGTCATTGCAACAATGGGATGTCAAGTTTAAAATTAACGCATGTTCTTTGGAATACAAAATGCTGCCCAGTCCTCTTTTCTTATTTTGTCCACAGAAGTAGGCGACTCTATCGTTTTCTGGGCCCATCGCAGGGCGGAGCGGACTGGCTGCGCCGATATGGATTTGGGGACGGTCATCCATTGGGCTGGAAAGCGGGGCCTTCGCTTGGACCAAACAAACGCATGGCTAGAGTCGATTACCAGTGGCCTGACGAAGCCGACCGTTTTAGTGTTACACGTGGGCACGAATGACATGGAGGGATGTTCGAAGAGGGCGATGGCGAATGCGGTGAACAGATTAATCACATCGAACACTGAGACGACAATAATTTGGTCTGACATCCTAGAACGGGTAGAATATAACGTCGGCCTTATGCCAAAAGGGCCTTAACCCGATTTTGGGGGTTATTGAGTTATTAATATCACCTTGTAGATTTCATCATTCTCTTTAAAATGATGTGCTTCACTTGTTGAAATTCGATTTATTTATGAAGATAATTATGAATTTCAAAAGGGCCTTAACGCGTATCTCATCTTTTTCCTTACGCCAAAAGGGCCTTAACCTCCACGGATGATCCATTTGCGTTAGGAGGGCCTTTCTGGCAAACCAAAGGTGTTGCGAAACAAGAAAATTTCCTTATGCCAAAAGGGCGCTAACTATGCGCGAGTACGCGCGCATAGTTACGCGCATAGTTACGCGTACGATAACGGCAGGTTAAGGCACTTTTGGCATAACGCCGCGTAGGTTACGCCCCTTTTGGCATAATGCCGAGTAGGTTACGGCCCTTCTGGCATAACATACGCTAACATACGCTACATTCAAGCCTTATGCCAAAAAGGCCCTAACATGTTTTTTGCACATAGCATGTACAATTCTGAATATTTTATAACAAATTTAACACATTTCATGTAAAACTTAATAACTTAACACATATATCGAAATTGGCTTCAAAAGCAAAAAAACGACCACAAACTTTTGATTATTAGAGAGGCCAAAACCTTTAAACGCGATTATCTCGGAATGGCCAAAATCAGTTAAGGCCCTTTTGGCATAAGGCCGACGATAAATGCTGTAGTCCGGAAGAGCAGGAAAAATTAGACGATAGAAGGAGGGCCACGAACCGATACGCTCGCGCCTTGGCCGGCAGGAATGGGGGAAAGGCCATTCCACACCCCGACATAAGGCATAAGGATAGGGCTTTATATAGGCCGGACGGATTGCATCTCTCCAATGAGGGTTTGGACAGGTTTATCACTGACCTGAAGGAGGGCCTGTCCTATCTCGGTTCATCCAAGTAGTTAAACAATGATAATGTTACAAAACACGTTGTTCTTATATTTCAATGTTCTTATAGTTCAGTGTTCTTATATTTCAGCGTTCTTATATTTCAATGTTTAAGTCTGTTTGGGTAGCAAAGTAAATCCCGCAAAAAAGTTTGAGTCCGGCACCGCAAGATCATGTTTTTGTTGTTGGGATAAGAGTGCCTTATTTTGGGAGTAACAAAGTTGTGGAGAGTAAATAATGGTTATATGGGGCAGGTTTAGGTGGACATTGGTAAATGACCAGTTTTGCGAATGCTTCATTTCGAAATGGGCATTAACGGTTTAGTCACTTCTTTGAGGGGAATGAATTGGGCATAATGATGTGCCGGTGTTGTAGAGATAAGCTTATTACGATACTCTGTAGTCTGTTATAGGGTTATAAATTAGCTTAAGGGCGAAAAAGTACATGCCTGTACATGTACATTGGTTAATTTGGCTAATTGAAATGTTAATTCCACCAAAGTGTAAATAGTTAAGCATAGATATTCCCTTAGTGCACAGAAATCGTTCATTAATTACAACAAGTTAATACGCGTCAGGGGACAAAACCTAATGAGGTATGACGTATATGTTTTCATTTACATACAGCCAATCAGAGCCCATTGGGGGTACTGATTAATGAATATTCATATAACTATCACGAGTTGACCTTATTCGCATACGCGCAATGTAAAACAGATTAAACCAATTAGCGCGTAGTGTGCACATTGCACACGCGCGCGCCAGTCGTTGAGAGCCGTTGGGAGGTCATAAGGAATGAATATTTATGAAGACAATGACAATGACAATGACAATGACAATTTATTCTCATGTCACCCACATTGGGGTATTGGAGAAGGTTACAATCAGTTTGAATTTGTCAATTAAACACTGTGAAATATACAATGATCACGCGCTAACCTTATGCGACATCGTACTATAACGATAGTTATCCAATCAGCATCGCGTATTACAATTGTTACACGCGCATGCTATTGTGTGTACACCTATGGCATGGGCAAAATGGCCTTGCTAGCTAGTCGGATTGACAAGGTTTATGAAGGTACCTATGGCGAATTTTTGCAAATTGCCACGAAATTTCTCATGAATATGCATAAGGATCTGTTGCAACTACCTATGTAGGTTTTTTGGTGAATGAACAACGTCTCGACAGTGAAACGCCCCGCCAAAGTTGGAAATCCGGTTGGAAATATTCCACCTCGCGTCAATGTGAAAACGCGTGTTGTGGCAGGCTAATTGCCCTAGAAAGTGCCCTGTAAGCTATTTTTCAACTCGAAAGGTACCTATGTAAAATGTTCACAAAAGTAGACAAATTTGGTATCTACAGCAAGTCTTATACCTGAATTTTCATTAAAATCGGGTTCTTTTGTACATCAAGATATATTCGGGGAGATATGAGCTCGTAAAATGGACAGTGTGTGTAAAAGCCCATACCTGATTGTGCGCCCCTTTTGTGGTGCGTTTTGAATACGCTTGGCCTCTATGGAGATGTCCCTCAACTTATTGTAATGTGATGACAACGTTGTGATTTGGCGGCCGATCATATATAAATATATTCTCGTTTGGCGGTAATTTGTCAAATTATGCCTCCAAATCACTAATCACATGGTACTGATAAGTTTATTGATCAATAATTGTCATCCGATAATTTTCGACCCCACTCAATTTTTACATGCGAGGGGGTTGCCAATGTATATTCAGTCGAATTTGTTCGCATGTCAATTCTTAGTTTTCCGGCCCCCATTCGATTTGAATGCGGGGGGACCTAGTTGTACCTACACACTTTCAAACTCAGGGTGTCACGCTTTAATCTTAGGCATCATCCGATCTTACAGGCGGAGAGGCTGGTATATATATACATCTATATTCTATAACTTTAGGCATCACTCGATTTTATAGGCGGGGGGCTGATATAATGACTTAATGTATATAAGTTTAGCCTAGGCATCACTCGATTTCATAGGCGGGGGGCCTAGCATAACTTTAGGCATCACTCGATTTTATAGGCGGGGGGCTGATATAATGACTTAATGTATATAAGTTTAGCCTAGGCATCACTCGATTTCATAGGCGGGGGGCCTAGCATAACTTTAGGCATCACTCGATTTTATAGGCGGGGGGCTGATATAATGACTTAATGTATATAAGTTTAGCCTAGGCATCACTCGATTTCATAGGCGGGGGGCCTAGCATTGCATTTGTAAGCATTTTTTATGATTCAATATATCTGTGTTATTTTGTTATGACACCCAGAAAATCAAAATGTGCAAAATAAGCGTCCATCTCAAAATGTTAATAAAGCCACGACATAAACGCAAATTTGGTTGTTTGTTATTTTTGTTAGCCGTGAATAATAAAATTTAAAGAGTAGACAACGATTTAAAATGGTTTATTGACAGGCCGACAAAATGTAGGTCAAGAGGTTGTTTACATTTTTGAGGGAAATTCACGCGCTAGGAAATGTAATACTTTGTATTACATTGGAAGGAAATGTACAAGCGTATGTACGCTTATCAAGCAAGCGCGGAAAATACCGCCAGCAAATTAAAAATAGCACGAAGGGGCTTTCATTCTAGTTATGGCTTTCATTTTGAATGGACAAGAAGAAAAATTTACGGAGTCTAAAACATTCCCACCACCTCCCCATTATCTCCACCAATAAAAGTATTTTTAGTATATTAGTGGCATAAATTAAGTATTGCTTGGTGGTTCGAAGTAGCCAAGGTATACGTATTAGTACGGAAAGGATTTAGGGTTTCAGGTATGAAAGGTACGGATAGGGTTTATGTAATAAATTGGTCAGTGATTTATGAAGTTAATGCAGAGCCGGGGGCATTTGGCCTGGTCGCACATCAACTTGCGTCGTGCACAAAGAAAGTGGGCCGTAGGGGAATTTTTCCCATTGGGTTTCGCCCCTACCCGGTTTTGTATGGGTAAATCACTAATCACATGGTACTGATAAGTTTATTGATCAATAATTGTCATCCGATAATTTTCGACCCCACTCAATTTTTACATGCGAGGGGGTTGCCAATGTATATTCAGTCGAATTTGTTCGCATGTCAATTCTTAGTTTTCCGGCCCCCATTCGATTTGAATGCGGGGGGACCTAGTTGTACCTACACACTTTCAAACTCAGGGTGTCACGCTTTAATCTTAGGCATCATCCGATCTTACAGGCGGAGAGGCTGGTATATATATACATCTATATTCTATAACTTTAGGCATCACTCGATTTTATAGGCGGGGGGCTGATATAATGACTTAATGTATATAAGTTTAGCCTAGGCATCACTCGATTTCATAGGCGGGGGGCCTAGCATAACTTTAGGCATCACTCGATTTTATAGGCGGGGGGCTGATATAATGACTTAATGTATATAAGTTTAGCCTAGGCATCACTCGATTTCATAGGCGGGGGGCCTAGCATAACTTTAGGCATCACTCGATTTTATAGGCGGGGGGCTGATATAATGACTTAATGTATATAAGTTTAGCCTAGGCATCACTCGATTTCATAGGCGGGGGGCCTAGCATTGCATTTGTAAGCATTTTTTATGATTCAATATATCTGTGTTATTTTGTTATGACACCCAGAAAATCAAAATGTGCAAAATAAGCGTCCATCTCAAAATGTTAATAAAGCCACGACATAAACGCAAATTTGGTTGTTTGTTATTTTTGTTAGCCGTGAATAAAT
>JAVYIG010015406.1:0-36130 GCA_035222895.1 Strongylocentrotus droebachiensis
CTAGAACAACACGTGAGAATCTGATATGTAAGGTATGTTGATATGATATTGGCAATATCCTGTATAAGTAGCCCAGAGGTCTTTAGACCCATAGCGTCCAAGAAAAACCTCAGCGGTCAAGTCAAAGGGATATTTTTTTTGACAGTCAGATTTGGAGAGAGCATTTATAGAACTGTCATCAGACAAGAACTTGTATTAATCTCAATGGTTTATCGATTGGAAATTTCATACTTGATTTTCATTTCTTCACCTCAAATACTCAAATAAATGCGCTGTTACATGATGATGGCAGAGTCAGACTTTGAATACGAATGTCTGAATAGTTTCAAGTGAAAACATGACATCATTTTGGCATGTGGTATTCAAGGGGAAGGAGTAGTGTGTGATTACCGATTGTCACCGGGAGAAAAGGGGGTTTAGCTCAAACAATTCTATGGAAGCAACTACTTCAAGACATAGTGAGATTTCCCAATCTCCACAATCATTAATTCATCAAAATTTCCTTGATTCAAAACTAAATCTTAGTTCACTGCATCTCATCGCTCTGTGTGCGTTAGCGCAGAGGCTAGGAGAGTCACTTGACCAAAGACTGGAATAATTCCCCATTGTTTAGAGGATGAGCATTTATAGTGCAAAAACCGGTTGAGTTTCTGCTGTTGTTTAAAAAAAAAAAAACTCCAGAGGTTTATTGTTAAAGATTTTTTGGTCATGTTTATGGGTAGTTGCCTAGCAACTTCTAACAAAACTTTGTTCTGAAATATGAGAAGAAAAAAAAGATGGTTATTGCTTGCAGTTTTAATGCCCCATTGTAGGACATGTAATCACAGATGAATGTAACTGCTTATAAGATTGGGAATGAAATGAGCCATATTTTATTTGCAGCCTTATTGTAATAATTCCTACCCATATTGGGTTCCTTCGATCCTAAGCTGTTGTACCTCTATCCATCACTCACTGGTCAGCTAATGTCTGGTCAGCAAGCAAGCAAGCGTCCACTCTCCGACCATTCTGTCCTAGGATGGAGAGGTCAATGTGATGGTCATTGATGTCCCATGACACTGACCACTAGTCTGGACACCAAAGACCGTTGTTCCAATTCCGAAGCAAATTAAAACATGGCAAAACACTTAATTCAAGTATGGTTGTACACTTTACAGCGCACATTCTCCACTCCACTGGGGAGCATTCCCGCAAGTAACCTATTTGTGTGTATGTGCTATTCCAATCACATTAACGTCTGCATCCTACTGGGTACCCATTTGTCACATGGGTGGAGAGCAGCAATGAAGACAAAATGCGTGCTCAAGGACAAATTTGAGGGGGCTTGAACCCACAATCTACATGTATGCATTACCAGTGAAGTGATTGAAACTAATAATGATGACACCTCACGCCATCTTATTTTCAGTCAATACTACATTGAAATCAATGTCATTCCAATAAAAAACCATGGTTATATCTCACTGGTCATTCAAGGCCTGAATCCCACGGCTATACGGGCAATCACTGCATCTTTCACCCCATTTGACCAGTTTGGATTATGAAACAAACAAATCAGGCCCATGCTTAACGTCTAATGAAGGAAATACAAGTCCTGTCACATATGATCTCACTTTAGACACCCCGCCCCCATTCACACTGACAAAGAATCAAAGTCAACGTTAACTTCTCTAACAATTATCAAGGACAAAATAGCTGAAAAGCATACAAAGTAGGTAGGCTTAAGTTATATATTCAATTTAGTAAGTATAACAGTGTAACATGTAAATGGAAAAAAAGGGAAGTGTTTTTCTGTTCAACCAAACTCATTATGGCTAAGTTTCAAGAACAGAATTTTGTCTCAATATTATATTTGGGTTGTACGACACTTGCTCCTGCGAAAATTGCTACGCGTTAATTTCGAACACAAACTGAATTCTTCACTTCAACCCTCGGACCTAACACTGACCCTAACCCTAAACCTGACTCTAAACCTAAACTTACCCTGAAACCTAATTCAAACATCAAAACTAACCCTACACTTTTGATGAAATAAAGCCTGGATCAACCGTCTCACTAGTAAATATTAGATCACTATTCATTTCTCAATGTAACATCCATATTCAAACAGTAGCACCCCCCCCCCTCCCTCCCCCACCACAACCATGACATGAAGTTTATTATGTAGAAACTGCTTCAATTACTTATTTCTTTCCACTTTATAGAGTTTGAACTTCAGGTTCAATCCATGTAAAACCCAGTTTAAACTAACGTATGAATGCTCCCAGACCCTAACAGCTTAGCAGATGGGGGGTGGTCAACTGATCATCACTCTCCTAGGTCAAAGGAATAGAGTTACAAACTTGACCAGTACGAAGGGCAGTCCCTTTACCACCGACAAGCTTAGCGGTAATGAGGCGGAGAGAAAATATCTGTCCTATAAATCCATCTAAGCCTCTAAACAAAGACCTCAAAATGATCTGACTTAGAAAATGGAATTGATAAATTCATCAACACCAACTACATCTGTATACTCGACTCGAGGGATGATCCAGTCCACTGCTCTCTAACAATTTGAAGTTCAACTTTGCTCCTTTCATTAACTCTGTCAAAAATTAACTATTTAAAAAGAAAATTATTTTCTCTCCAACTCTGTGCACTAAAACAGTCTAACTTCTCATTATTTGTGTCTTCTTTTATCTTTCTTTACTTTTACACTCAATGGACTTGAAGAAAAAAATGAATACAATTTATCAAAACGTTGCGTGTGGGAAAATGGGCTCTTTATTTTACATCAACTTTACCCCATTTTTCAAATTAATCAACTTCGCATTTCAAATTTGAATCGACTTTCAATACCTTATATTCATATCAACAAAATTCTTACCAACAAATAGGATAAGATTGAATACTGACAACTGACACAAGGAAAAAGGATTTGTCAAATGGACTTGGGGTCAAAGAATACAGGAAACTGATTGTGACAAAACAGACATCAAAAACTAAATGTGTGTATCTCATTGGTGAGTATAGTAGTGGACATGGCTAGGAGTGATTGGTTTAGCATTCTAATGATTGGCATACACTGGTAAAAGGCTGCAAATTTAATTTGTTTATAGGTGCAGGGAAGAAAGACTTGTAATCAGTTGTCCATTTGAAGAAATGTCTTCTACCAAACAAGTCCGTTCACACAAAGGCAAAGATCGGATTTGAAACTCTGAAAACTTACACAGGTTTTTTTCAGATCAAATATCTTGATAAAATGGCTAGAGAGAACTGATAATAGTAGAGTGCTTAGAAACCCCAATTTAAATGTACATCAATTGTAATATGATCTGAAATACTGATTTTCAGATTCAAAGTTATTTTGTGGGAATTAAGGTAGCTTGCGCTTTTACAGTCTATGTAAATGGGTACTTGGTAGGATTATTCCTCGAAATGTACTGTTCGCTCATATTGGCTACCAGGCTATAGCGAGGGTAATAACTTCCAAAACTCTTTGAAAGTGTATAGGGACGTTATAATGTGATATGCGCTATACAACAACGGAACATATTCAAATTTTATGCATACTTTTTAAACAAAGGTTGATCTCGACAACTTTAAAGCTTGCACGAGGCTAACCCGACATAGCAACAAGTGATGTAAACAGACTGGTAGTTAATTCATTAATAATAGGTTAATGGAATAATTCTCATCACTAGGTCCCCAGGAAAGAAACATAAATTTGAATATGTCTCTAAACCTGACTATTCAGACTGCAGGTTTATCTGGAATTTAATCCAAAATCCATGTATGATCATGAGACCAGGGGAAAAAATACAAGGGGGCTCTGGGGAATTTGCCCCTGAAATGCCAAAAAGAGCCCCCGAAAGTCATAAAAGAGCCCCCAAAAATGTGCATATACTTCAATACAAAACAAATTAAATAGTGTTAATTTCATGCAAGCAAGCTTGAAAAGTATAGCCCCCGAGATGTTCCTGCATGAGACCGGTCCCTATACCCCGATGTGGTGTGAAAGCAACCAGCAATCTGGATATGAGCTTTGTCTCTTCCATCATGATTGGATAGTAAAGAGGAAGTATTTGATGAGCATCACTCAAGATACACTCCAGGAGTCTAGCTAGAGTCTAGAGAAGAATGGACCTTTGTACCATGCAATCACTTTCCCCATCTAAAACTACCGGTAATCAGAAAATCAGGTAGTAGCTCTCATTGGTACTGAATTAACTGTTAAGTTCCACTTCCTTTATACTTCATACTTACAATGTTGTAATTAGTTTAAACAGCAGGACTCTAATATATTAACTTCTTAATTTGAGAGAACAAAAGGCTTGCCATTCTTCTTCAGATTAAAAAAACAAAAGAATTTACAAGATGTTTTATTAAAGGGATCCGGTAACTTTGCCTCAGATTCTGAAACAAAATCCTGGATTTAGCTTATGCTGCAATGATAATTATAAATCTTTAGGTCAGTCAGGAACCCCATGAATTTTATAAGCCGATCGCCTGTTTGATTATCAAGATATTTATAATTGGAATTACAAATTTTGAAAACCGTTTGCCAAACGGTTTTCATAACACTACAGTCTATTGGGGAAAAGGAGTATGGTAAAACTGGTCACTCAAAGATTTTTGCTTTTTTGAGGCACTTCTTGATCATTTTGAAGCGCAATTTTTTTTTTAGGGCCTAAATATTACACCATATCACAGACACTGATAACACGTACGGCCGTGCATCTCAGATTTAACATTGTTAAACGATGCCTTTAAGATGATAAATAAAACAAAAAGAGGAATCTCAAATTTAAAAAATGGTTTCATGACATGATTTTATTTTAAAAGTTCAGGTGAAATAAATCAACAGAATGATTGAGGGGGCAACTGTAAACAAGAAAGGAAGAAGAAAAGTAACATGGCAGCTCAGAATTGAAAGAAAGGATTGTATTTGGCCAGTCCGGTTCAATTGACAGGAGGCAAACAGGATGAATATCACCTAATGATATTATCAGGTTAGGGGCTAAAGGAATCAAAATAAAGTCATTAAGAGATCATTACTGATCTTGTCATTATCTGGTTTGATAGCTGCTAGCTCTGTCGATCGTACCCTATCAGTCAATGAGATGTGATGATTACAATATGTCTTTCTGCTAGGTTCATCAACAAAACAATGAACCCCTGCTGGGGAAAAGGTCAATATTGAAATCAATAAAATATATATACCGGTAGTAAACTTGGACCAAAGTTGGGCATGAATGAAAACAAAATGGTTCATTTAATACAGCAGCACGATTTCCACGAAAGAAATTGAATACATGCACCACACCACACAAGTATACCCTTTTTCATTGTTCTATAGCCAAATCAGACAATTTTAAAAGTTACAAATTCTTTAAACTTTCTTAACAGTATACATATGGGCACTTCAGATTAATATTATTGATATTTTTGTGCACAACAAATGGGGGAACTAGTTCATTACAATTCACATACCACATTGCGAATTTGAGATTTGCATAGATTTATTGATTTCACATTTCAAACATTCATTACATGATTACTCCCTTATTATTGGGGTGATCTATTTCAAACTTTCACCATTCTGCTTTCATACAAATGAAGTTAAAAGTAAAAAAGACGGGAAATGGAAGAAAAGGCATACACATGAAGAAGGACTCTTCAAATTAAAACAAAATCCAAAAGACCCAAATTCAATCAATTTCCATCCATCTATCACTACCACTTATTCTCTGCAACACCAATTTCAAAGATACCACCCAATGTGGTATCTCTTTACACCAGAATGTTTAGACTCCATCTCGTGACCCATCGTAACTATGACGACAGTCTGATGTCAATGCCCCCAGGAAATCGTAGGATGACACCTATTAGTATTCCTGTCACTGTCTTCACATCGCAGAAACCTTTTCTTTGTTTGATCCTTCAAATATGATTTGCTGAGAGCCAGAAGGATCCAGGGAAAAAATGACTTTAAACATTTTGGGGGCTACTTTTCAAGCTTGCTTCCATGAAAATAACATTCTTTAATTTTTATTGCATTGAACTCTATGCAAAATTTGGGGGCTCTTTTATGACATTCGGGGGCTCTTTTGGGCATTTTGGGGGCTACTTCGCCCCGAGCCCCCATGTATTTTTTAACTAATAACAGTTTACTGAGTTAATCTCTTTGTGGCTCTAACATAACATATAAAGGAATTAAGGGAGAGGTTAAAAAAGAATAGTGTTTTATCTGGGAGCATCAACAAAATTGAGAAGTAAATTGAAAATGACTAATGAGTAGCTATCTCTTAGAGTGCCTTGCCACATGCACCTCCATTTTATAATTTTCTAACTTTCAACATCCCACACCAGGACTAAAGGCCACAAAAAACTAAAGCTAAAGCCTATGAAGCCGATTGTAGAGAATTATTTGATCAATCAAAACTTTTTCCCCAATTCTAATATTTATATGCATGTGTTCATCTTTCATTGCTGTTTGAAGAGTCACAAAAGAGTTCTACAATGTTTATATCACCAAAAGATAGCTACGACATTCCAGCCCATTGTGATAACAGCATCTGAATCAATATCACTTAAAGGGATAGTTGAGTTCTGTTGCAGAGGGCGCTACACACAATATTTTTTTGTGAGATAATGAAACACTGAGTGTCAAATTTGAAAGAACATAATATTTAAATGACAAAATCATCTTTGTTTGATCAAAATCGGTTCAGAGACAGCTAAAATATAACGATTTCTAATACTTGTGTACCACCACAAATATTAGGTATTTTGAAAAATTTGAAAAAACGAAATAACGCCTTTTACGTCGTATTTCAGCCAATGCCGATGTTGGCTTTTTTTTTGGCATTTTCATGTTGCTTATATTACGCACAACCAGCCGGCCCATGTATTGTTATTTTTCATTAATTAATTAATTAACGGTCACCATGTTTTTTTAAAGTGGAGCTGAATTGGTATGCTCGTATTGGATAAATTTCAGACATTTTGGGGTCTAAAATTACCTTCATAGCAATTTTAGGTTCTAAAAAGGCACTAGAAATGTCATAGATAAGAATAAGAGCAATAGCCATGCACTTTGAAGGCATTTGCGGTCTGAAAACAGAACTCAACTATGCCTTTAAAGAATGTTTTACATTATCACATATCATGTTTTGAGCCAAAAGGGTGTTAACTCATTTACTACAACACAGAGTTAATGTCCTTCTGGCTCTTATCAGATGATACAGGGAATGCTCCCCAGGGAGTGGAGAATGTGCATACATTGTGTGTGTGGGTTAGCCAGAATCCGATGACCGGGGTAATAATATATCTGTAAAGCGCTTAGACACATTGTTGAATCAATGTACTTCGGCGCCATATAAAAGTGAAATATTTTTGTTATTCTTATAAATATGACGATTGCCAAAATGATATTGTTCTAATCCCTGTATCTGTATTTGTATCATGGAAGAATAAGAAAGTGCATTTTCTGTATACAAAATGGTACAAAATGGAGTAGTTGTCATCCCATTTTGATGGCTCCGTGGCTTGTCATCACTTAACAGTTGGCTCAATCTTTCTTTAAAAAGTTGCAAATCTCAACAAATTGTTCAATATCTATAAACAATGTTTCTTTTTAAGGTACGTTCACTGATTTGAAACCCAATAAACATAAACAGAATGAAGAAATAAGAAAGTGCATTTTCAATATTTTGTTATAGGTCCAAATTGGAGCGGTCACAATCCTATTTTGATGGTCCTTACGACTGAACTTTAGCAAGCAAGTGATGAGATAGTCCCCTGGGTTTAGACCAATCATCTATGGCTTGTCATCACTAGACAGTTGGCTCAATCTCTTTAAAAAAAGTTGCAAATCTCAACAAATTGTTGAATATTTAGAAACAATCTACCTTCTTAAAGGTACATTCACTGATTGCATGGACACTCAATAAATACAAACAGAGATATTTTGATGCCTGCATATGGAAGATATCTATATCTGAAAAAAGTATAGCATGTTTGCAAAGACTTTCGAAAGACCAATCATCTATGGCTTGTCATCACCACACAGTTGGCGCAATCTCTTTAAAAAAAAAGTTGCAAATCTCAACAAATTGTTGAACATCTAGAAACAATCTTCCTTCTTAAAGGTACGTTCACTGATTTGAAATCGATAAATACAAAAAGAGATATTCTGATGCCTGCATATGGAAGATATTTCTATTAAAAAAAGGTATAGCATGTTCGCAAAGATATTTTTAGCCATATCTCTAAAGAAACAAAGCTGATTTAGCTCAATGGAAAAATAATCTTGTATAAGCCTTGGAAAATATCCTAGTGAACAAAAAGCAAATTAATAATAACCCAAGAGGTTAGTAGAAGAATACGGATATGAATTTGTCCATCAACTAAAAATACAAATGTCATTTCTCAAGTTCCAATATTGGTTACTTTCTAAACATAATTATTTCATAATTTTATCCCCCTATATACAAGTCATTTCTGGAGCGTGCCTATCCAAATAATCACTCTTCAAATTCTTCCCAATGTAAGGACAATACCTTTAAGAGCCAATTTGATAAAAAAAATGCTACGCAATTTTGGAAACTTTGTTTATGCATGGGTCACTGTAGGGCAATTGAACCTTTCAAACATACCCCTCACTACTTTTCATCAATCTCAACTACGTTTCAATCTTCTTATTTGTTTGTTTGAAGCTTGGTTCTTATGAATTTTGTGATTAAAAGAGAGCTGTAACAGGCTTCTTTCATACTTGAAATAGTCCCCATGCTTTGCTAGTAGTGTCTTTGTGCTGTGGGGCAGGTTAGAACTGAATTTTATATTAGAAATCAAGTGTAGTGTGAAGAAGGCCAACTTATAGAGACAAGATGCATTGCATGTGTTTATTATGAGGCTTTCATCCTTCATAGGACGTGAAATAAACAATGAAAAAGGTCAGACTTTTTTTTTGTATTACTGCAAAGGCTAATTGTTGAGAACTTGAAGGGAGACGAAATACCAAGATTGTGACTCTGACTATAAAACAATATCACTTTTATATTTAAATATGAAAATATCACTTTTTTTAGGCGAGGCGTCAAAAATATCGATACCAGCAGGCTGCCGCCTCATGTATTGGCGCATCGAGGTTGCAATTACGGCCGAAGCCTGGCTGGGGCAATTATTTTTCTTTTATTAGCCCAGCCGGCTTGCGCCAGGCTGGGATCTGAGGCTCGGTTTCCATTCGAAAGGCGGCAGCCGGCGCATGCTTTTGAATGCCATTTCCTACCGCCAGCGGTAGCCGGCTGAGCTAATTTAAAAAAATGCAGCCAGGACGCACAAGTGCAGTTAGCTGCCGCTGGCTGGTATATTTATTTTTGACGCCTCGCCTTAATCAATGACCTAATTTAGAGGGGGGGGGGGGGGGGGGGGTGATCACAACCAGCTCAAGCCTCCTTGAAACCAATGGGCATACAAGTACACAACAACCTCATTAATTACATAACTGTCCATAATTCCCCCCTCACCTACTCCCAATTTCAACCAAATCTTGGATCCATCTTGATCTACAGCTTATTTACTGATCTCATGATTCTTTTTTCTGTTGTGGGGAATAGTTTGTTGTTGGTGTGTGTGTTTTTTTTTTTTTTTTTTTTTTTTGGGGGGGGGGGGGGTTGGAGGTAAAGTCTATTTCTATACATGGAATATCAACATTCCTCAAAGTGGTCCACTATCACAACTTACATGATGTCACTCATGGAGGTGGGTGTCGAGGTAGGTCACACATTGATAACTATCATTCATATCAAATACAGGGTTGATGAAGTGCTATATTATATTTTCTGATAATCATCCCTCTTCTCTCTTGCTCTTTCTCTCTCTCTCTCTCACTTTCTCTCCTTATATGTCTCTCTCTTTCTCTCTCTCCCCCTCTCTCCTTTAATCTCCCCCTTCTTTCTCCCTCCCTCTCCATCTCTTCTCAACAACAAAACAAACAAAAAATCAGACCCACTCTAAAGCTCTCCCAACCTTGCTATGCTTGCACTGAAGTATACTGTCTATTTTTGATTGGCACCTACTATATAGCAGAAAGTCCAAAGTCAACGATGAGCTTTTTGTAAGACCTACCGTAAATCTCCCCCACCCCCTCTAGAAGTCGACCATGTCGCACAATAAGAACAGGGGCTAATAATATTAAATCAAAACTTTGTACGCTCTCAAGTCTCAGGTGCAGGTGTTCATAACTTAAGAAGAATGCATCGAAAGGTAAAGTTACAGATAAACCCTCCCTAAGCTTTGTCCGCAAAGGCTACACCCTTATGAGCCGCTTAACTTTATGTGCAATCTCACTTTCTTTGTAATCAGATTGAAAATAAAATTGAATCCTGATTAAATTCTTATTGCATTTTTCTTTATGTACAAAGTTTAGATACTTTTAAATACAAAAGACTAAAAAAACAACCAAAAAGACTTTGACCATCCATAAACTAAAATTTGACAAGATTTTTGAACAATGCTTTGCCAGAGGGATGTTTGGCATAGATCTTAAAGTCTAAAGACGGTGTTTAAGGAAGAGAAAGTTTTCTTGATAAGCTGGTTTAGAAATAACAGAAAGCAGACTTCAAGTTACCCCCTCCCTCTCTCTCTCGCTCTCTCCTCGTCTCTCTATCCTTCTATTTATCTCTCTCCTTTTTCTTTCTTTCTTTCTCTCTCTCTCTCTCTCCTTCTCTCTCCCTCTCTCTCTCTCTTCCTCCCTCTCTCTCTCTTCCTCTCTCTCTCTCTCTTCTTCTCCCTCTCTCTCCCCTTCTCTCTCTCCCTCTCTAGAGAACATACTATTTGCTATGGACAAAACAAGAAATAGACAAAAATGTGTCCGTCTGTTCATCCCACTGTCACCATCTTCAATTTAACCCATCACTATATTTTACATAATATAATACAACAGCAATACCTGACATCTATGTTAAGCAGATGACACTGACAATGTTACAAACAAAAGAATACTTCCCATTTATTCACTCTCAAAGTCTGATAAGGTAAGTCTTTTACATATGCTCCCCGAGATCTGGAAATAATTTAGAGTCATACAATTTTTCCAACACGATTTAAGAGTTTTCCGGAATACAACATCCCGATGCTTGCTTTCCCCTGCAAAATGATGAAAACCTGGTTTGAGCGAGGAGTTATAATTCATAACTCCTTGGTTTGAGGTCATATCTTATCCCACTCAAACGAAAACAATTCATTACCGACTTTAAAATGTTTCCCAAATTACTGCTAAAGCTTGGTTAGGGATTGTAGCAATGAACTTGCAAAGAAGAGTTTTGCATTTGATACTTATCGCTGGAATATGGTGACATTTGTCTTTGCTTTACTGAAGGTTAGAGTTCTTTACAAGGCAGAGAGATATATATATAGAGAGAGAGAGATAGTGCCATGTGCCTGGGAATTCATAGGTGATGCATTTATCAAAATCCTCCTCTCAAAACAAAAGTGTGACCTATAATTGTTCAACTCAATTCTTTTTTTCATTCTGTCCAATTTACTTCTTTCACCCTGTTTTCTTTCTCCTCCTTCTCCTCCTTTTCTTTATCCTCCTTCTGCTTCTTCTTTTCCTCCTCCTCCTCCTCCTTTTTCTTCTTCGTCTTCTTCTTCATCTTCCTTCTTCTTCTTCCTCTCCTATTTATTTTCTCTCATTTCTCCCTCAGTTCAATAATTCAAAGCATTCAGAGGACCTTTGCACTGCTTCCCCATCCCACCCATCAATGTCAGCTTTTTTTTTAATCATACCCTCAAATCTTCCACCACCCATACTTTACATATGTAATCCATTTACAGTACTAACAGACCCATGATGTGTTCTTAGTATCGTCTCTTTGGAGACAGAAGGACGTAATTCATATACTTAAACACAGAAGTAACGCCTTTCCGGCTCTCAGCAGACGATATGTTCTCACACAAGCTTGTTTAAGTAAAACGCTACATGGATTAATTCCCAGCTATTCATAATCTGGACTCGGCGCAAATAAAATGTAGGTCAATCTAAACTTCTCATAAATAAAGTAGATCAACATTCTACATCTGACAGCGTGTCCACACACAAAACAATTTATCCCGAAACTCTATAACGAAACGTCGTATAAAGAATCATCGTATAAATTTCAGAGTGTCCACACACAAGAAACGTCGTATAAATAATCATCGTATAAATTCCAGGATGTCCACACACAAAAGAAAGTAATCCTGAAACTCTACAGCGAAATGTCGTATAGGTGCGCAGTTTGCTACTGCGGTCATGAAATGGAAGCGGAAATGAGAGGTCCGGTCTCCTTTCGCTCGAGGTCACGTTAAGCGCCGCCCAGTTAGCTACACTAGTTACACTCCCCCTGTCCACACACAACATTTTCTGTGATTAGGCGTGATTCTTTATTGAGTTCTAGTTCGAAACGATGCCCAAACCTGCGTTTCGTTAGACTAGTTTCGTTATACAACGTATCGTTAGTGAGCGTCCACACCTACAATTTGCATCGTAAAACTATCGCGAAACGGTATAGCTAATCATGACTGATGACGGAAAATGTTGTGTTTGGACAGGGGGTATTTGTCATAAAAAAATCCATTGTTACGGTGTATGTTTGTTGGATATCAGGGGGTATATGTTTCAGCTTCCTTTCATTTGTAATGAAAAACTAAAACGTTGTCAAAGAAAAGGATCGAGTGACCTCAGGAGGGTGGCCATGACAATCGTTGTTGAAATCATGTTCAACTTGCTTCTCAAACATCAACTCTCATTAGAGAACATTTTATCGGGAATTTCCCTAACAAACTTATTAAGACTTTTAAAAGGGATACAATTAAGTCTATTATCCCCCCCCCCCCCCCCCAAAAAAAAGGATAAATCATCAAACATTGAGAAATTCTATGTCAAAATCACAAAACTCCAAATTTAAACAGCGTATGATCTGATTCTGAATTCCAAATTTCTGAGACAGAGAGAAAGAGTAAGAGAGATAGAGAGATACATAGAGAGAGAGAGAGAGAGAGAGAGGAGAGAGTAATTGAGTTACAAATCATATTGAAAACTCTTTCCCCCCCCCCCCTATTCCCTCTCTAATATCCTTTGAATAATCGGACAACCATTAAGGGGTCAAATGTCATAGTCCGGTCTGTTGGTGGGACCTAACTCTTCACCAAGAAAATAAAACGATAAAAGAGACCCCCAAAATATACCCAAGTCTTTGGGGATCCATACCCATATTCCCAAATCATATTTTTGGCCCAAAACATAAAGTGCACGACCTAGATCAAACAAATCAAATTTGAAGCGACTTCTTTTCACCATATGACTCTAATATTTTGTGCAAATTGTGTCCGATTCAATTCAAGCAAGTAATTCATAAGAATTTTTTAGTGCACGCTCACGTACAAAATTTTCACTGCATGCTAAAATGAGAGAAAGATAGAGAGAGAGATAGAGCATTTAAGCACAAATTTGACAAAGACAACGAAACTAATGTCATGTATAGTAGAAAGAGGGAAAGGAAGAGCAAGAGAGATAGAGAGAGGAAAAACAGAGAAGAAGCAAGAAGAAAAAATCAAGAGGACAGAGGAAAGAAATGGGTGAAAAGAGGGACATAAAATTGCGTAAGAAAAAGATTCACACAGGAAAGGAAAAGGGGTTAAAAACAGAAGAAAAGTTCAAGTCTTGTCAAATTTGTTTAATCAATTAAATCAATTGAATGAATCAAAATGATACTTGACTTCTGTTACTATCATTAAAGGTGAACAAAAGCATATAGTATCTACACTTACATCTCCTATACTGATAGAAACCTAAATTGCATTTAACAAAAAACTCTGAAAATGCAGAAGTTGATCTCAATCAAATATCCTATGTTCTGTAATTGAGTTCCCTTAACCAATTATTCATACATTGATGAACAAAATACACATATACCGAGGTATCCCAACTCTAATGTTCTTCAGTTGGTATATATTAATCATCTCTTTTATATTCTATATAATAACGTTCCTTTCGAAAGTTTTCCAGAAGTTACAATAAGTAGGAACGCTGCAAGGGAGAAGGAATGTGGACTGCAACGTGGCGGAACCAAAAAGAGCAATTGGTAACGCCCGGTTTGATTTCTCCGCCCATTTACCTGTAGACGCAGCAAGCAATTTGCTAAATGATCCTGAGAAAAGGGCCCATCTTGCTCTCTTAAAGGTCACTTACTCCTAACCTTTAATCATTGCTGTAATAATTCATCTCGCATCAAACGCAGCTCTTCTATCTAAACCAAAGCAACTGGGAGAGGAAATTGTAAGCTATGAAATGGACAATAACATTATGATGAATACATTGTGGAGTAAATTATCCATTCAAACAGCATGCCATTAAAGATAACTGCATCCATTGATTTGTAAACAAATCATATCTATAAAGCTTTGTCTCTCTCTTTCTCTCAACTTTTTTTATGAAATATGCAATCAATTATTTTATCTCTGAAATGGCTGCTGCAATAATTCACCATCAAAACGTCACAGTTTTGTTGTCCTTTATTGTTTTCGTCTTGAAAGAAAGAAAAATTTGACAATAATAATAAATCATAGTCTATTTTTAGAAGCATATTTGTTTCATATGACCATATATACGACTTGAATGCTGAATAGTCTGCCAATGTCTTATTCTCAACCATTGTTGCTTTGGCTTTTGTAAAGCATGTAAATTTACAGCATGTCACTCTAAAAATATACATCTATTCTTTGTAAGGTATGAGAGAATTTAGTAACAGGATAACTGTGTTTCATCTAATGAAAGGTCTTCCTAAATGGAATTAAGTTTGCATCTTATATATCACTTAACCCCTATACAAATTTAAGTTCGTCGCGAACTCGTATTATGCTCGTGGTAAGCTTAATAAGATCGTTTTTTAGGCTTTAAGCTCGTAACACGCTTCCAGGACGCTAGTAACGATCTTACTAAATGTTGGCGAGCTCGTGCGCGAGTTCGTCACGAGCTCGTGGCGAACTCGCGGGTAAACTGGGGAGCTCGTGGGCGAGCTCAGGGGTAAAGGGGGAGCTCGTGACGAGCTCGTTGGTAAAAGGGGTATGCCACAGGAACAGTCTGCGGCAGATCTGCGGTAGGATGAAACTTTGCTCCAGACTTGCCGCATACTAGTATGCCACAGGAACGGTCTGCGGCAGGGCGAAACTTTGCTCCAGACTTGCCGCATACCAGTATGCCACAGGAACAGTCTGCGGCAGGTCTGCCACAGAAAAGTGGGAAATTATACAGTCTGAAGCAAGGCTATTGTTGTGTAGTATCGTCCCAAAACCCAGTAAAGTACCCTCATATTTGAGATGCACTTAAAAGCCAACTTTATATCTTTATAATCCTTCCCCATAGAAAGACCAAGTGCATCCATAATCTCCTTCCCAGGAATTACCACCACTGTTATGTTTAAGCCCATACATAAAACTACGGAGTAGTCCATTGTCTTGGCGGCTCTCATTCATGTCTTTGTCTCTTTGACACAATGTAACCTACCCTTATATTACTTGTATCCTTCTGGATAAATATTACATGTTCTGGCTTTCTAGGAGGAGTTGAGTTTTTGATGACCATTAGATCAAGACCCTCTTTCTAGCTGGCTCTCTCTTCATCTTGTGTTTTAGTATGTGGAAGTTTGTATGATGTGACCGATTTGAGTCTCCAAAGTTTGGAGATAATAAATACTCTTGATATGACTCAGGAATTACAAGTCTCTCCTTGCTGCTTCATATTTGTGTACCTCTCCTACCGCCAATAACTCAACGCACCGATCCCTACACGACATGGTGGAGAACCCGGCTTTGAAGAATTTTCTTCAATAAGAGATCGAGGAGAACCCGGTTTTAATTTAAAAGAAGCTTTCCTTGATATACTAATTATTGCGATCGAGGAGAACACGGTTTTGAAGAATTTTCTTCAATAAGAGATCGAGGAGAACCCAGTTTTGTAATATATTCCTACTTAATTTTGATTGTGAGGAGGACAACTGAAGTGAACATTTAATATGACGACGACAGCTACAGCCTGATCCCTACATCATGGAGCAGGTCGACAAAGGATTCGACGATGGTGACCTGTCGACTGGTGACGACGATGATGAAGACGATGACAACGACGACAAACTTCAATGCACCAGCTATATACAGCAGACCACGTTACAACGGACCAGGAACGACACCGACAAACAATTCACGCCCATGACATCGACTGACAGCATGCACCCAGGACCATGATGAGGACATCGATGCCTCGATCACTGTTACTTCACTACACCCATAATTTTTGCTCAATAACTTTACAACCTGAACTTTCTACTTTTTTCTTCTTCATACTTAATGTATGATCCACTGTTTTTAAATTTTAACACACCAGACAGATTGCTGGTTGGGTAAGTGATCATTTTGTATTCCAAGTTTGTGAGTGAGTGTGTAAGACAGGATAGTGTTGTAGTTAATTGTTTTAATGCTTTTAATAATGTACATCTGCGTAATTTATTTGCAACAAATTCGTAGTAATTACATGTAGCTAGTTAATTGTTTTTTAATACTTTTAATAATGTGCATCTGCGTAATTTATTTGCAACAAATTCGTAGTTTGCACTAGCTGTCTTTTCTTTATGTTCACTGACCTTGACCAAAATGACCCTAACCGACCAGACAAGTACGACTGTGGTGACACATGTATAATATATGTAGCTAAACATGATAAAGGATTTGGAAGTTTAATAAATTACATCACCACCCTATATAAGCTTGTCTTAGACTAGATCAATTGCTCAGGGCTTTCGTAATCCTGCCAATCTGCAGTGGAAAGGTGAGACAATATAATTTGTGATTTAAGGGTAATGTCACATGCTAGTCTAAACTATTAATTAGCTTATCACTGTTTGAGGCTTTGTAAACCTGCAACATTTCTGCAGTTAAAAGATGGACAGATTTTGTGTGATTGTGTTTTATTTTGATTCTATCATCTTTTTGTGTTTCGTATTCATATTTTGTAATTGTAGTTCAAATTTTTAATTAAGTGGAAATTAGTTTAATGAATGAAATATCTAAATATTCACCCAGGGTTATAGATGCAGTTACCAGTGCAGGCAGTATGACGCATAAAACTGACAGATAGTCAGTTCACTTCATAATTTAAATGAAGATTTGTCTCTGCGATATTGGTTAACTGAACAAACCATGTGCATATAGATACGAAGTTTGTTTTATTAAATTACTGTAACTATTGTTGTTGTTCTCACTACCACGAGGCTGATTAAGAAGACACTAAATTACTAACTATTGACCATATACTTGCGACAAACAGACTATATACTCAGAGGACACTTTGCAGTATGACACTTACTTCGGACCGGTACATTATGAAACATATAAACTTGAATTGATAGGAAGTCAATGATACTGACTTATGTTTGGATTTGTTTTAAAGAATTTTGCTTATTGTATTGTCGGAATAGGAATAGATTTGTATTAGCTGTTAATTGATCATAATTGCTGTTACATTCTAATTCTTACGTCGCTTTTGATTGACAAATTTGAAAATATCTGTTTGAGGTTTAATTGATTTTGATTCATTATTTGAAGGTTTTGTGATTATATGAATATTTGATTAATAACGGGATAGGTATATGATTGTACTACATTTCCATGTTCCTATTATTATTAGGCCTTGTAGCGTGGACTTACTTTTCATTACCTTGAGCACACCTGTTGCTTTCATATTTCATATAATATATAAGCTTGAAAGCTGATCAAAATCACAACATATACTTACTGAAATTAAGTATCAAACTCATTTAGATACAAAGTAACAATTTGTTTGAGTTCTTTATTCATCGGATCATTGCTCGTTCATTGGTTAGTGTACTTGATTTTACAGAAAAGAATAAGGAGCAAAATTTGTATTTGAGTTAACCTGGATTATTATCCATTAAGGTTAGTTATCATTTGTTCGATTTGCATAGTAGTCTCCACTATTTTTTCGTTTTAGTATAAGTGTTTAGAATAGACCTGCGTTTAAGTATTGTTAATATTATGAGTGTATTCAGTTTGTGCTTCTAGTCTGTGTTAGAATATTAGTGATTTTCATGTAGTTAATTTGTTAATGTGTGTGAGAGAGATTTAAGAGGAATTGGAACAATAATCACGTGTTTCGCTTTATTAACTAGGTTTTGTTTATTGTTCTTTAATAAGGAATGAGTGCCTCATTTTCCGAAGAAAGGGGATGTTGTGTAGTATCGTCCCAAAACCCAGTAAAGTACCCTCATATTTGAGATGCACTTAAAAGCCAACTTTATATCTTTATAATCCTTCCCCATAGAAAGACCAAGTGCATCCATAATCTCCTTCCCAGGAATTACCACCACTGTTATGTTTAAGCCCATACATAAAACTACGGAGTAGTCCATTGTCTTGGCGGCTCTCATTCATGTCTTTGTCTCTTTGACACAATGTAACCTACCCTTATATTACTTGTATCCTTCTGGATAAATATTACATGTTCTGGCTTTCTAGGAGGAGTTGAGTTTTTGATGACCATTAGATCAAGACCCTCTTTCTAGCTGGGTCTCTCTTCATCTTGTGTTTTACATATGTGGAAGTTTGTATGATGTGACCGATTTGAGTCTCCAAAGTTTGGAGATAATAAATACTCTTGATATGACTACAGAATTGCTAGCCTCTCCTTGCTGCTTTATATTTATGTACCTCTCCTACTGCCAATAACTCAAGACTCCGATCCCAACACGACATGGTGGCGGCCATTTTGTAGGACATGCAGTACCATATGAGGTTGCAGGCTGAGCCCATGACCTTGTAAATTCCTGTGTTAATTAGCACTGTTAATTGTCTTTTTAGCTTCTGTCAAACCAAACAATTTACTTCAAGTTCAACTGGTACCATAAGAGGAATTTATTACATAAGAGGAGGCTGAGGAATTAACGGACTGTTTCAAACTTTTTTGTTGTGCAATATGTGATCTTATCTTCAGCCCCACTAACTCACTTTTTTGTTGTAACTAGGTACCCAAGACGAAAATCCAATTGAAACTAATTGAACACCAATTTAATTTTCAATTGGTTTCAATTGGTCTCAATAGGTTTTAACAGGTTTCAATGGGAATTTAATAGGACTTCAGATGGTTTCAATTGGTCCAGATTGTCCCTATTGGACCAATTGGGCCCATTGGCCCCATTGGCCTATGCCCCATTATACTTTAATGGGACCCAAATTGGCCTGAAGTTGGACTTCAATTGGTCCAATTAAAACCAATTGAAAACCTTTTAAAGTCTAATGGGGCAGATTGGTCCAATTGAAATCCCATTAAAGTCTAATAGGGCTAATTGAAACCAATCATCTCATGAATATTCATTATTACTTTACACGTGTGACAGAAAAATACATTTATCATGATTTGTTAAGCAAATTAAGACAATGCACATCATTTTTGTGATTTCTATTTTCCTTTTGCCATTATTAACCAATAGATTATTTTGTCTGATCATTTTACAATTACATTCACGTTTTAGCAATAGATTGATAGATTGATATTGATTATATGATTACTAACCAAGAAACAATATACATATTTAGTATATATATATATGTGTACGAGCCTGAGTCACTTTAAATGTTACTCTTGAATACACTTCAAATGATCTATGTGATGGAGTTAATACAATTGAGAATAGAATATACCTAATTGGTAATATCTATATATATTGGTATTACCTAATTGGTAATATCGAAATTGCCAATATCGATTATGAAGTATCAATCAGTTTACCATTAAGCTTGCAGCCATTCCACGAGATTGTCGACGAACTCGCCGACGAGCTCGTTGACGAACTCGCCGACGAACTCGTTGACGAACTCGCCGACGAACTCATCGACGAACTCGACGAACTCGTTGACGAGCAAACCAACGAGCACGCCAACGAGCTCGTAGCTAATTTGCATATTTGGAACGAAACGAGCTCGCTGGCGAGTTCGTCTGCTTGCTCGTCAACGAACTCGTTGGCGAGCACGCTGACGAGCTCGCGTGTAAGCGTACTGAAATTTGTATAGGGGAATACATTGATGATGTCTCCAAGCGCTTTACAGATATATTATTATCGGATTCAGGCTTGCCTGCACACAATGTATGCACATTTCTCCACTCCCTGGGGAGCATTCCAGCCAGGCGTCATTTAAGCGCATGCACACTTGCTGTGAAAATTAGTATACATACATGTAATGCTTCATGTGATAGTTTCACAGTATAGCAGTTAATCCACATATCTATCAAATCAAAATTTCAGACAACTAACTCCATCTTCTTAAAGCCCGTCTGTACTAGTTTGGCCAGGAGTGATTAGACCACCCAGCATGGTCACTGATAGGTGGTTATCTCATCAAATCAGCTTTTAATTAACATAAGCAAAAGAGGTTCATGGGGGACCAATGGTCACCGGTTGGACTTTGTTTGCTATATAGAGGGCACAAGTAGCTATAAGTAGTGCAGTGGGGCTTCAAAAAAACCTATATTACTGCTAGGCCTGCTATAAGGATGATATTAGGCAGGCCTATGATGGCAGCCGGCTCTTCTTGGAGGACCTATACATGTGTAGGTCATGTCTCCACCCAATCCTCACTGGAGCCAAATACGATCCAGTTACAGCAATACTGGGTCTCTCATCCTTCTTGAAGCATGCATGCTAACCAAATTTGATCCTTTTAAATCCGGTTTTATAGGAAGTTGACAAAACGTATCTGTTTCAGACCCAGTATATCTCCCCAAAGGTCTGTATTAACTCCTTGCCAATTTCAATGTTGATTCTCAATCCATTGTTTAGTTCTTTGTTTGAAAAAGTCAATGAAATCAGTTTTGGTCTCTGATCAATTTCATAAAAACTAAAAGACATTAAAGAGTGCACTCTATTATTTCAGAGCAGTAGAAGAGTCCATGGGGCTCTAACGTTCTTTCATGAGGAAAATGATGCTATTTTTGTAATATAACATAATTCAATATCAAAGTTGTAAATTCAATATTGCATACCAGGGCCCTGCTTACAAAACAAAAGGCAATTTCAACTTGTAAGTTAAACAGCCTTTTAGTTTCATGGTTTGATATTAGTATGGACATTAAAACCAATCCCCGGGCATAGGCGGTGCTCCAATTACATATCCCTTCTTGTTTTAAGGGATTTAGCCTAGTTTTACAAAGTAAGATTACGATAAATGGTTCATTGTAAATACAGAAAGAGAATTAAAAACTGAAGAGGACGAACACCCACAATTTCAAATGGTCTTGAAATTGAATAGGAAAGGATCTATGCATTCACAGATTTACAGATTTAACCAAACTGGAATTTGAAAACAATTTTCAATCATCATTGAAGTTGAAGGCAAATAACCACCTGCATACGAAGCTAAGGTGTAAAAGACAGTCCTTGGAAAAGGGTTTTTATTAAGGGACTTCTCTTTCTCTTCGACTGAATGACAATCTATAGTCTTTCAGCAAATCAAATCATTTCAAGCACAAATTCAACAATTTCCATTGGTACTTAAAATATTACTGTAAACAATTCTTCACTCCTTCCGAACATTGCTCATGAAGGGTTCTAGGACGCCTAACTACCCCCTGGACAACCACCCCTAGGATAACCACCCTCTAGGACAACTACCCCCTAGGGCAACCACCCCCTAGGACAACTACCCCCTAGACAACTACCCCCTAGGACATGCACTTTGTTAAACAATACCGGTACTTACAAGTGCATTTTGCAACTTTTCACTTTTGACCCTACCCCTTATTCCCAAATACTGCTCACTCCATGGCTACATAATTAAAACAAATATACTATCATTTTAAAGAGGAATAAACATGCTTTCCAATGGTACCAACCAAATGGATAATTATGCAATGGCAAGAGAGATACAAGCAATCAAACTTGAGTTTCCAAACTTTTTTTTGAGGGGCTTATTACCTGTAAATGCTCTGTATCCTTGGCCTACTTTCCCAGTATAATACTCATAATAACATACCACTACCTGTATAGGGGATCAATGTCATCTCATCATAAAGGCATCATAAAGGCACCGTGAACAAAGTTCATAATCGCTCCCATTCATCTTGATAAAATACTGTCACAAAATATCAACTATAGATTATCTCTCTTTCTCTCTCTCTCTCTCGCTCTCTTCTACTCTACTAGGCTTTTTTTATCTTCTCGTTACCTACAAGCACAATGCCATTAATCCTCCTGTGCATTTTCAATTAGTGTATGGTTCAACCCACACAGAGAAATATTAGAAGCAATAATAAGTCACAATAGAAGAAACTTAAAACACAGATTACTCAAATTATACGACCATTCATCATGGAGTACTGGATCGGTTTAAGTTGTCATAACTTTGGCGATTCGGATGGTAAATCTGTTAAAAATTCCATTCATAATTAAAAGCAGAATTCCACCACATTATCTGTTGAGTGAGAGTCAGAAGGCTGTGTGTAGAAATGCATGACTAATAGATAAAGTTGAGTTCTGGTCAAGCATTGCGAAAGAAACGGTGTGGAATCAAGCAGAAAAAGTTGATCATGTAGCATACAATTATCGGGGTGTACTGCAAGGTTCTGGAATCATCAAAATGACAAGAAGTTAAGCCCAGCACTGTACACAGAAAGATGTTTTGTAAAGGATTTACAAGAATTCTCTTCCTGCAATATCGGATCGATAGCTTGTAAGAAGCTCAGGATGAATTTGATATCATAAACCCTGAATTTTAATGGGATATAGGATTACTATGTGTGTGTCAGCGTAAAATGTATCATTAAATTGGGGTTTAATATAATTTGATCTGTAGGCCTACAAGTCCCTGGAAGCTAAAAGAGTATGGGGAAAAAGCGAGAGGGAGAAAGGGGCTGCTTATATTAAGTTTTAATCTTGTCCAATCATTTATTTCTTGAATACTATCAAAGTTAATCAGGGCAGTTCCTTTGGCTTGCCCCGTCCATTATATGACTTCTCCCAAACCGGCTAGGGTATAGAAGTAATCGCTCTGAAAGTCATACCTCCCTATTGTTCTCGTTCCCCTTTGCGCCACGTTCCTGCCCAAGCCACAGAAAAGGGGATAATTAGAGGACCCCACTCCTGCCCACCGCGCCCTGCTGGACCAAGGTTCATCGTACGTCCACTACATGGTCAACAGGGTGCCGACAATAAGAGCTTACAATGGACCGAGGAGTGCTTGGTTCCCTTTATCCATGCCAATAAAACCCGCACCATTTACACCCAGTTAATTGAAAATTGCCACACGTTTCGACGTAATTGTTTGGAGCGCTGCGTGTCAACTTTTAAGATGCTGAGACACGCGACCCCGGGTCACCTGACACCGCGGTGCTGCCAGTGTGGTCAGCAACTTCTTATTTGGTTCTAGAAAATATTTATAGACGTTTAGAGAATTCTGGGTGGAAATGAGAAGTTTGAATCAGTTTACCAACTCCACCAGGGGGACTTTTCTTGGTAATTAACCAAGTTTTCTCTATCAAACATGTATTCATATCTACCCCCCTCCCAACCTACCCCTCCCTCTCTCCCTCCTTCTCATGCCCCCTCTCTCCCTCCTTATTAGTTGCTTTGTTACAAGCAATCTTGAAGATAATCTCACATTTCTATCCAATACAGAAAAATAGAAAGGTACCTATAGATCTGAATGCTGATCAGGATAAATGAAAATCCTATAAATATGCTTACAAATAACTCTCTCTCTCTCTCTCTTACTTTTTTTCTATCTCTTTCGCTTTCTTTCTCTCTCTTTCTCTCTCTTACTTTCTCTCTCTCTCTCTCTCTCTTAAAAAAAATATAAAATTACATGCACAGCCTTCAAGCTCTCTCTCAACTAACTAAATGATTAATATCAGTCAATCAAAACCAGAAAGTGACTATAACCGTGAGACTGCCTGCATTCATGTGAAACCATTTTAAATTATCGGGAACCTATTCTATTTCAAATATAGTTCACACATTCTTGACAGAGCAAGACACCAGACTTAAAGAGAAAGTTGAGTTTTGGTCATTGTGAAAGAAACGGTGTGGAATCGAGCAGAAAAGTTGATCATGTAGCATGTAAGTAAACAACCAGGGGACCGACGGCTCTAAGTCCTCTCCAAGGGACCTGATAATGCGGATTAATGCCTTACCAAAGGGCATGACACATTGACTTGGTTTCGAACCCGGAACTTCCAGTTATGAGACCACTGCTCTATGCCACTGAACCATTGCGCCTCCTCGAATGTCCGTTTTGTCAGGACAACACATATGTTTCACATCCTAAAACCGACTTCAACTTTAAATAAACACCTCCCCGTTTTGTAGTCTGATTCAAGAAGTTTGGAATGGAAAGCGTAAGGTGATCGCGTGTCGTCTGCTGCCTCTACGCAAGACACAATGACTTAGGAGACGTGTGATTGAAACTCTAACTGGAGAAACCACAATGGAATGAAACACAGGTAATTAATGAGGGTGCTCCTTACATTTCGTCCATCAGAATACAATGCATTGAGCTCCGATCACAGATATTGTTCCAAAAGAGAAAAGCACAAGCTTTACACCCCGTAATGGATGATGATAGTGAAACAGTCTGACAGTGCTATACGATCTGATGAAGTGTAAGCTCCCTAACAATTTCAATCAAGTTACGACTAAAAAAAAATCATCCCGTCACACAGAATTAACCTTCAAGAAGCATTTACCTTCGACTTTAAGAGATTTGATTGAGATTAGAAGTGATTGATCTATTCAAATTCAGAATTCTATAAATGCTTTAAATGACCTTGAAGTACCGGTACATTCAAATGTATGAGCATGATTTATCCAGTTGTGTTTTGATAACTAAAATGGTCAGGAAACAATTGTAGAGTGCTGACGTGTAAATATTATTTCTGAAGATGTAAGTGACTAGAATTGATAATCCTTGTGATTCCTTTCTACCTCTATTCATATTCAATATTTTCAATCTTTTTTTGTTAATCTTACAAGAATTTACACTGCAAGCAAAACCCCTGAGGGTTTTTCTCACTAATCAGAGTTTCATCTACGTTGCTAGGCAACTACCCATAAACACAATATAAAATTCATATTGTAAATCAGTCAGATTTTTCTCATGTAACAAGTCGTGGCTGCGCACTGCTCACCTAAAAACCAGAATTAGCAAACACCAACAATTGTTTCAGGTTTTGTTTGTCAAGTATTAAAATGCTAGTTGGTAAAAACCGATGGCTTTTCAAATCAGTATTTCTGTAGTTTAAATGGGCCTAATATTTCTATGGTACAGCTCCACTTGCCTGCATCCATATTAAAGGCCTTTGAACTTGTACAACCTTTACCTACCAGTCCCAGCTCAAATTCACACCATTAAAGAAGAAACATATAAAATGCATATAGTTCTCAAGAAAGAGGGAGAGAGAGAGAGAGAGAGAGAGAGGGAGAGAGGGAGGGGATAAGGGAGGGAGATGATAAGAGAAAGATGGAAATGGAGAGAGAGAGATGGAAAGATGGAAAGAGAGAGAGAGAGAGAGAGAGAGAGAGATGGGGGAATCACATCAAACCTTTGAAGTGGTCATAATTGATCAATCATATTATAAGAGAAAGACACCTTCTACGGCTTTACTGCCCAGAGACAGAAAACGTGGTGCCTGTTGATGTAGTGGTCAAAATACATTTCACGGATCAACGTTCCTGCAAAAAAGCTTGTAAAATTGAATCAATATGTTGCATCAAAGACATAAATCCTTGGTAATTTTATTGTCAACTGTTCATTTCTGACATTTATTGTATTCATCTGGAGTTAAAAGTAATTATTTCTCTAAATGCTTTTGAACTTACAATTACAGAACAAACTGTGAGTGTGACAGCTTTTACTGATGATTTCTTCCAATATTGTTGAAGTTTAAATAATTGTGATTTATGCGGCTAGCAACCTTTCTGAACCCAAAGAGAATTAAAGGGTTGAAGTAAAAATCATGAAAAGAACTGTATAGCTCTACAGAAAAGAATTTAAAATATTTCATAATTTACTGGTTTTTGCTGTTTTTGTTTGCTGTTTATTTGGTTATTTGTTTTCAGTAGGTAAAAGGATACACTACTACAACTTTTTGAAAGTATTAACAGATATAAGACATTTCCATAATTTGTATTCCTTCTCTTTGACAGCAACTCGGCTGTTTCCACAATCCTTCTCACTTCTCCAGAACAAATGTAATGTTTCATTCTGACTTTCTACAAATAAAATTATGTTATTACAAAGAAGCATATCATTTAGAACCAGGACGTTAACTCATATTTTAACACAGAGTTAACACTCTTCTGGCTCCAAAAAGATGATATCATCATGTTTTAGAGATATTTCCATAATGCCTTCCACCACACCGACTAGGAATACTTGTTCATAAAGTTTAAAAGCCATAAGTACTTTCAAAACAAAGAAAACTTTTAGTGAAAGCCCGGGTTAAGACCAATCATGCACCTTTCATACATTCAGTCTTCATCCCTCACGGCTTGCCTCACCAAAGCATTGTTTTTAGACGAAAATCCACGCTAGAATCATAGTTAAGCCTGGATATATGAAGTATTTATTATTCTATTCACAGTAAAGCAGTCAGAAATATCAGAATTTGGAAGACTATCATAATACGTGGTTTGTGAGTAGAGAAAAGGCCTTTTCAGGGGTGAACTATTTGTCCAGAAAGTTAAAAAAACACACTGAAGGGCTGGAGACTTTTGGTCTTTCTCCTTGTCTTCTTTGGTGTGGGTATTCCCGTGTTTTCTCAACTCAAGAACTTCCAGTCAGACCCTTGAGCGGGTTAGAACTTAGGCTACTGACTGATCAGTTAGCGAACTTGGAAGCTGACCTACATTACAAGACAATAATAATACCCAAGTACTTGATGATATGCAAAAAAAGAAATTTTAAATCATCAGGATGAATGGCAATAAGAATTAGAATACCTCTAAAAGAACAAAAAAATAGAGCTTAGAACAAAAAGATATTCGCAATAGAATTGTTGTAATGATCTGATTATAAGAATGGTAATTGTCATTTTATAGCAAATATTGGAAGATGATTCTGATAAATAAAACCAAACTGTGTGTTAACGAAATATATGCAGCTCAAAGATAGTCCACATCAGCCCGAGATTACCAAATATCCCGCTATTTCTGATTTGGGAAATAATCTTGAAGTTACAAATCGCCTCTTCATCAGCTCGAGACTCAACCTCGAAACTTGAAACTCAAGCTCAAGCTCAAGATATTTTGCTAAGCGTTCACGCATAGTGCGAGTCTTTGGGCTGGTGAAGATGCACCGGACAAATGGTGGGATATTTTGTAAACTAGACCAAGATATCTTGGGATGATTATCTCAACCAAATATCTCGCTAATTTCAACCTCGGGCTGATGAGGACGCAAATTAACTGGATAATTTGTGATCAGGATAGTTGAAATAGCGGGATATTTGGCAATCTTGAGCTGATGAGGACAGATCTTTTGAGAGTGCATGGCTACTTGTACTTTCTCACCTCAATTCTCTTAGGATATTTTCTTACAAAATCATTCAATTTTTCTTTTTATTTTTGCATTTCAAACTATGCCTGGAATGTGTCAGAAATACAATGTGTGCCGTTTACACTTGGTGGAGATGGAGGGGGTAAAAGACCAGGGGGAAGGAGTCGACTAGGAAAACAAGAAGTGATGCGGGTTGATGACGTGGTGCTGGTCGATGACGCACTGTCCAGACTCCAGACTAACAGTAAAACCTTTGACTAGTCCAAGATCATCAGGACAGGATAGAAGGATGATGAGAGGATTTAACAGCAGAGAAAAAGAGTGAGAAAGAGAAATAGAGATGTAAAGAGAATGAGAAAGAGAGAGAGAGAGAAATAGAGAGGTAAAGAAAGTGAGATAGAGACAGACAAACAGACAGACAGAGAAATACCGGTAGAGAGAGAGAGAGAGAGAGAGGGACAGTCAGAGAGAGAGAGAGGGGGATGAGGAGGGTGCAAGAAATCGGAGGAGTGGGGAAGGAAAGAGAAATTGGAAGAGAACATAGAGGAGAAACAGACGAAGAGAGAAAAATAGAAAGACAAAAAAAGAATGATCAAGAGGGAGACAAGAGCAGAAATCAAAACGACAAAATGGTGGAGCCAGAGAGTCAGAGAAGAGAAGACAGAGAGGAGACAGAAGAGGCAAAGGATACCTTGAATTAAAATTGCCTTGAGTGGCATTTGCATATAGGTTTGCGGACTGCAATTACACCAGATCAGGAAATCAGCAACAAATTATATAATTAGTATCACGTTGCTATAACCCAACAATCCCCAACAAAGAAAATTACGATTTTTAAAATAATTATTTCAGCTATTTTCATTTACAGGGGAATGCTGTACAGCATCTCAATTCTAAAATATAATTATCTTTTAGGCAATCATTCAATTTTTCTTCTTATTGTTTAAGGTAAAGCCCAGTTTTGGAACCCCCCCCCCCCCCCCCCCCCACCCCCTCTCAAAAAACGAAATGGAAGCTCTTATTACCAATCATGTGAAAGAATATGTTTTGACTAATACTGATGATACAAATATTTGGTAAATTATCATATCGATCCGGCCTGGATAGATATCGCGAATGCACTTCAACATTTAACATTTGGGCATATATTTCTGCTTTTCTGCAAATTTAGGTTGAAGTATTGCCATCTAAACCTTTGAAGGCAATATTTAAACAATATTGAATGGATATTTTGCACCCAAAAATCTTATAACATATAAACGATTTAGACAAATCAACACCCTCCTTTCTAATCTTTCCAATATTCATATCTTCAAACCCATCTCTTTATTTCCTGCATTCCAAGCCGTAAGTCTTCCTATCTCCTCAAATTGAAATGAAAGCAAACTCGTGATTGGCACCAGATGATCCTACAAGCTCACATAGTTTCATTGATTTCCCTAAGTACTACTCCTCCCTTTCCTTCTCTCTTTTCCTCTCTCTTTTCCTCTTCACAGCTACCATGACGATGATTCGGTGAGGACGACCGCGACGACCGACAGACAACGCAATCCCACCACAATTCCAGCTTAGTAAATCCGGAGCGTGGGAACCTGGCCGACGATGCGCGAGCGGGCGGGTCCTGATCCCGAACACATGGCATCATTTGGTCTAGGGGTCTCATGGGATCGGTCTAAGATGAAGTCCTAAGCAAGCCCACCATTATAGATGACACGATTGTCGACTTCGACACGATTGTCAATTTCTCAAACAATGACAGCTAAAAGTCATCCCGTTCAACTTTGATCTTCAAATGCTTCACCTTACTATCCAATGAAATAATGAGATTCCGTAGTGGTACTACTCATTCTGATAAAAAAGAATTTAGACCAAGAAAAGGTTAATGACCACACTTTATCTTTATCTCATGTATTCATAGAGCCGACCCATGAAGTTCAAAGAAGGCATTCTAGTTGATCCTGGGGGGTGTTTCACAAGGATCCTAAGTCGAACTTAACTTTAAGTTGGACTTAAACATTATGAAGAGCCATATATTCAAAAGCAAAAAGTCAGTATTTTAGACTTTTCACAAATTCCACATCAAGAACATGAAGTCTCCTTGATAATGAAACAAATATTAATGATTTGAATCAACATTTTATGCCTTTTGAAATAACTTTAAAAAAATATTTTCAAAGATGCTAATGGCTTTCTATAATTGTTAAGTCCAACTCAGGATCTATGTGAAACACCCCCCTGGTCTAACATCATCAGACTGAGAGAGGAGGATCGATGGTGTTCCACAACTTCAACTCCAAGTTGGTGACGAATACCCTAAAAACTGAGAATGCAGGGTTCAGAGAGAGGGAAGGAGAAGCCCAGGATTTTATGTTCACACTACAAGTACAAAAACATGCTCCTACCAAGTTGGGCAGAGGAGGGCTAAAGATAATCAAAGATGAATACAGTTATTGCAAATATGTTTCTATACCAACCTTGTATGACACAAATATATTTCGTCATCAATAACTAAGAAAGTTAATGAAATTTCTGTACATAGAAAATTGGAGAGGACCATGCAAGATGTTGCCAATTGGTCTCTCACTGGTGACAACTTTAAAAATTCATAACTTTCTTATTTCTAATCAGAATTTGCTCAAACTTTCACTGACCTAGCAGTTCCTCTCATTTTTCTGCTTCTATTAAAAACAACTTAGTATCAGGGTGGACTTCCCCTTTAAGTTTAAAGACAAATTACACCACTTATTGTAGCAGCACCCTCCTTCAAGTTCAACCCTTCAACCAAATCTCAAACCTCTTATCTTCTCTCTCTCTCCCCCTATACAAATTTAAGTTCGTCGCGAACTCGTATTATGCTCGTGGTAAGCTTAATAAGATCGTTTTTTAGGCTTTAAGCTCGTAACACGCTTCCAGGACGCTAGTAACGATCTTACTAAATGTTGGCGAGCTCGTGCGCGAGTTCGTCACGAGCTCGTGGCGAACTCGCGGGTAAACTGGGGAGCTCGTGGGCGAGCTCAGGGGTAAAGGGGGAGCTCGTGACGAGCTCGTTGGTAAAAGGGGGAGCTCGTGGCGAGCTCGTGGGTAAAAGGTGGAGCTCGTGGCGAGCTCAGGTATAAACTGGGGAGCTCGTGACGAGCTCGTTGGTAAAAGGGGGAGCTCGTGGCGAGCTCGTGGGTAAAACGAGGAGCTCGTGGGTAAAAGGGGGAGTTCATGGCGAGCTCGGGTTAAACTGGGGAGCTCGTGGCGAGCTCGGGGGTGAACTCCCCATAGGAAAGTGAAAAGTATGCCGCAGACCTGCCGCAGACCTGCCACAGCTCTGCGGCAGACTTTTAGTCTGCGGCAAAGAGTATGCCGAAGTATGCGGCAGAAAGAAATTTTGCTGCAGACTTGCCGCATACCAGTATGCCACAGGAACAGTCTGCGGCAGATCTGCGGCAGGATGAAATTTTGCTGCAGACTTGCCGCATACCAGTATGCCACAGGAACAGTCTGCGGCAGATCTGCGGCAGGATGAAACTTTGCTCGAGACTTGCCGCATACTAGTATGCCACAGGAACAGTCTGCGGCAGATCTGCGGTAGGATGAAACTTTGCTCCAGACTTGCCGCATACCAGCTAGTACGCCACAGGAACAGTCTGCGGCAGATCTGCGGCAGGGCGAAACTTTGCTCCAGACTTGCCGCATACCAGTATGCCACAGGAACAGTCTGCGGCAGGTCTGCCACAGAAAAGTGGGAAATTATACAGTCTGAAGCAAGGCTATAGGCGGCCATTTTGTAGGACATGCAGTACCATATGAGGTTGCAGGCTGAGCCCATGAACTTGTAAATTCCTGTGTTAATTAGCACTTTTAATTGTCTTTTTAGCTTCTGTCAAACCAAACAATTTACTTCAAGTTCAACTGGTACCATAAGAGGAATTTATTACATAAGAGGAGGCTGAGGAATTAACGGACTGTTTCAAACTTTTTTGTTGTGCAATATGTGATCTTATCTTCAGCCCCACTAATTCACTTTTTTGTTGTAACTAGGTACCCAAGACGAAAATCCAATTGAAACTAGTTGAACACCAATTTAATTTTCAATTGGTTTCAATTGGTCTCAATAGGTTTTAACAGGTTTCAATGGGAATTTAATAGGACTTCAGATGGTTTCAATTGGTCCAGATTGTCCCTATTGGACCAATTGGGCCCATTGGCCCCATTGGCCTATGCCCCATTATACTTTAATGGGACCCAAATTGGCCTGAAGTTGGACTTCAATTGGTCCACTTAAAACCAATTGAAAACCTTTTAAAGTCTAATGGGGCAGATTGGTCCAATTGAAATCCCATTAAAGTCTAATACATATAGGGCCAATTGAAACCAATCATCTCATGAATATTCATTATTACTTTACACGTGTGACAGAAAAATACATTTATCATGATTTGTTAAGCAAATTAAGACAATGCACATCATTTTTGTGATTTCTATTTTCCTTTTGCCATTATTAACCAATAGATTATTTTGTCTGATCATTTAACAATTACATTCACGTTTTAGCAATAGATTGATAGATTGATATTGATTATATGATTACTAACCAAGAAACAATATACATATTTAGTATATATATATGTGTACGAGCCTGAGTCACTTTAAATGTTACTCTTGAATACACTTCAAATGATCTATGTGATGGAGTTAATACAATTGAGAATAGAATATACCTAATTGGTAATATCGATATATATTGGTATTACCTAATTGGTAATATCGATATTGCCAATATCGATTATGAAGTATCAATCAGTTTACCATTAAGCTTGCAGCCATTCCACGAGATTGTCGACGAACTCGCCGACGAGCTTGTCGACGAACTCGTTGACGAACTCGCCGACGAACTCGTTGACGAGCAAACCAACGAGCTTATCGGCCAGTGACGAGCGTGTATATTTGGAGCATGCCAACGAGCTCGCCAACGAGCACGCCAACGAGCTCGTAGCTAATTTGCATAATTGGAACGAAACGAGCTCGCTGGCGAGTTCGTCTGCTTGCTCGTCAACGAACTCGTTGGCGAGCACGCTGACGAGCTCGCGTGTAAGCGTACTGAAATTTGTATAGGGGTCTCTCTCTCTCTCTCTCTCTCTCTCTCTCTCTCACTCCTTCTCCCTCTCTCTCTCTCTCTCTCTCTCTCTCTCCCTCTCTCAAGACTGCCATTTGGGATTTCGAGCTGACCCTCGAAAAGTTCACAAATGGGACACTAAATTTGGAGCAATTCAAAGAGCCTAGATCAACGGAGAAGAGATCTTGAACAAGTTGAAGAGAGCTTCAAGAGTCTACATTTCAAATCCAAATACAAGGTTGGTCTACAATCACCAACGTAAACAACTTATAGAAAACTACTCCGCGAGATTACAGATAGTATTGCAGATAAGAATTCCTGTAAAGATCCCCCGCCTATTGACAAATTACATGTACAAATTTGAGGAAATCTGTAGAGAAAATAGACCAAGTGTTTCTCAAAAGGTTGCGTTTCCATTCACCCTGAAAGACAGAAACCAGGACGAAACGATTTAATCGGTAGCAATTACAAAATAGATTATACTTTTTATATTTCCATTACTTTTGAGAGAAAAAGTCTTTATGAATTTGATCTAAGGTCTGACAATCTATATCTTTGTCATCATCCACACACCATTCTTCACTAAAAAACAAAAGAAAGAAATTTTGAGGTACGTGTACTTTTGTTGGTTTGGCTTAAATGCAGTTACAAGGTGCATTATGATAAAACACACAACTTCAATTTGTGCTCACATACTGTACATCCTCATCATAAACTCCCACAATAGTCAATTGTACCTTTCAATAAAGAAATTACCGTGAAAGGACAAATTTTTCATTCATTTTTAAAATATGAAAATGAGAACAGACCTTTGGGAAGAAAAGAGTGAGAGAGAAAAGGGATTGCTCGATCTGGAGGTGCCTTTGGCTATACAATCTTCTTATCCATGTAAGATGAAATCACCCTCGGGATGGTTCTCACATACAAGTGTAAATGTTTCAATTTCCTAAGCTTGATCTTGAAGGCTATAAACAACCTTCCCAATCTTCTTTCCTTCTTGGTATGTGACGAAACCCGAACCCTGATAATGCTAATCGCTCCCAGTTTGGTACGAGATTTGAGTTTGATACAAACAAGTGTCACAAGATGCGGAATCTGGGATGTAACAAGTTTTTTTTATTTTTTATTTTTCAAACTTGGCAAGGACGCATCACTTGGAGGAATAACACTGGCTTGTGTTCACACAGGAGTTGATGGAACCTTCGTAGTTTTTAACTTTAAGATTGCAAAATCTTGAAGTTATAAACAACAAACGATCCACTAACAACGACGAGGGTTCACAATGGGACTGGAACGAGTGTTAAGAGTTTTAAACTACCATCATAGTTTCATACTGTAATTTTGCAATACCTTGAAGTTATAAACAACGACGAAGGTCCATATGGGACCGGAACGAGTACTCAGAGTTTTATACTACCATTGGTAGTTTTTATCTTCAAGTTTGCAAAATCTTGAAGTTATGAACAACAAACGATCCACTACTACTATGACGTTGGTTCACACCGGACCAAAACAATATTCAATATTCAACATTTTAAAACTGCAAGCCGAGAAGGAGTCATTTGAACTACAAGCTGCCATAACCTCAAGGTTAAGCACGTCCATGACGGCATATAAGTTTTAATGAGGACACCTTGCTTCCTCGTAGCTATCACGCTAACTTGGTCCTCAAACAGGAATATTCCCCACATCAGAAATTGTATGCATGCAGCGTCACAAGTTAAGATTAAAGCGACGACCTACATTTGAACTTAATGGACTTTCATGTGAACCTGGCTACTGGGAGAAAGAGAAGAGGATTGGATTGATTTGATACAGATCTGTTTAGTTTATGATAAGCTTCTTGCAGTAGATTTACAAGGAGGGAGTTCAACCTGTCCAAGTAATATCTAAAGTTCACACGCTGATGACATGTATGAAATATACCAAGTTTGATCGTTTCCAGACCAATGCTACACTTGTTATATATATAACATATAACCTCCATTTTATTGAATTTAGGCCAAATCTTAGGCCAAATTCAATGTGTCTCCTTTCTGAATAAATAAAATTTCACCAAATCTAGAGTAGATGTGAGCAGAGGAGAAGAACGAAAGGCACTTTTATCATGATCTAAAAAGACTTATTGAAAATCGACCCTTTTCTTTAATCAAAGGTTGTTAAAATTCTAACAACTTTCAGGGACATTTTTTCTCACCTTTTAATACAGATTGATATTAATAATGACAATGGGATTGTTGTATCGCACTCATGTCTGTCAGACTTGACACTCCTGGGCCCTGTATTACAAAGAGTTGATATCAATCGCAACTTATTTTGTGATTGATATCACTCACAACTATGTACATAAGAGATGGGAGACTGCAGACTTGTGATTGATTGGAAGACTTGATATTGATTCGGGATCAATATCAACTCTTTGTAAGACGGGGCCCTGGAGTTCCACAATCATTACCCTGGCTTTAGCATAGCTGCCATTATGGCGCTCTAGCATTTCACAGAATGAATTCCTGCCAGGTTCCCCATTTACCTCACCTGGGTCGAGGGTGGCAAGTGTAGATCAATGTCTTGCCAAAGGACATAAGTGCCGCGGCAGCACTCGAACCACGAACCATGGGATCCGAAGTCCGGTGAAGGTATCCAATAGACCACGACACCTTAAACAAAAACATTTATCTCACTCCCCCCCCCCCCCCACCCCCACCCCAACCCCCCTCCCCCCCTGCCCCTGCCTGTTTCCTGCTTTATTCATCTTTCAATCCACAGCCACTATTTGGCATGTAAAATGGGTCTCAGGAAAGTAAAAGTGGAAAAATGGGTCCAATAACATTTATGCACTTTGCCATTTAGACTAACAATGGAACCCATTTTGCAAAGCAATAGGAAAACAAAGTCTGCACTTTTTTGGAAAGTGAGAAAAGGGCGAACAGGTTATTTTCTATTTTTTTGTATCACGTCTAGAAGTCATAATGTTTTCACTCTAAAGTGAATCGATGTATGAGGGATCAACAGGTCTTCGGATATTCATTAGGAAACACAATGGGTAGACCATTGCTAACATGACTGGCTCGAAATATGATTGATAACGGGTATGATTGGGGTAAAACCCAACAAAGGTTGATTTGTTACATGTACATCCCCTGGCAAATCTACACATGTTGACATACTTGAAGAAGTCATTGACCATTTTTTTTCTATTAAAGGAAGCTTACCCTCATCGATCTCAACTCCTAGAAATTAAAAACATAAATCAACTGCAGAGAGGAACAGTTTCAAGCCCTTTTACATTTGCAGCTCAATAGATTCATTATACTCGGCAAGTAAAATGACTACTGCGTTTTAATTTAAATCGCTTCATTTTTTACAAAATTTTCAATATAAAATTGCACATGACGTTTTATTTCAGAGAAAGAAAAAAAGGAGTTTTAGGTTTAACTTTTTAGATTC